>JBBYHM010000019.1:20701774-20727871 GCA_038381775.1 Adansonia rubrostipa | reverse complement strand
CAATAAAAAATTCCTTTAATTATTCAATAAAAAAATAGACTTTTGCAAAGGAAAAAAATGTGAATGCAAACAACCAAAAAAAGAAGAGAAAAGAGAAGACCTTGGTAGAAGACACGGCGATAGTCTTTGATGAAGCCAATAAGACGATCATCATAGTTAAACCCAGCTTTCCATATAAGAGAGCCGTACCCAAATACCCACATCGCCATTTTCTTCTTCCTTTTTCTTTGTTATTATTATTATGTCTTTCGAGTTTCGAGAGCTCCCACAACAAAGGCGCTTTTGCCCCCGACAAAATTGCGAGACGTAAGATGAAGTAAAAAGTAGCAGATAAAAAGAATCCAACATCCAATAAGAGACAAGAAAAGAGAACAGTGCTTCACTGCCAATCGTTTATTGGTGTGATTGGCACTTTAACATGAACGGTTAAGATTCGTTTGGAGTTTTTAAGTTCTTGGGTTGGGTCTAACAATTTTTGCTGTTCAATGAAAGATGAATGAATTGAGTCCAAAATTGGTGCTAGGTTCCTTCCGCTAATTCAGCTGAACTTGAGATTAAAGTGTGGTCTAACTAAGCATTCGTCTTTTTCTTTTTCTTTTTTTTTTTTCTCTTCAAATTTTAAAACTTTTTATATAATAAAATATTTTCATTTTATTTTGAAGTTTTAACCTTTTTAACTTTTTTTTTTTGGCCATCACTACCCTTTGAACTTGACTTCACTCTTCATATTACTTTGATTTTGGGGAAATATTTGCTTTGAAGTTAAATGTTCCAGATTATATTAGATTTTCACAGTAATGGGTTTCTTTTTGTATGACTATTTTTAAAATAAAAATAAAATTAATTAAAAATATTTAAATTATATTTTATCATTAATTTTATAGTTATATTATAATTTTAAGATTTTCTATCATTTCAATAATTAAATTGATATCACTTATCTTAGTAATATCAACTTAATCAGTTACTTTAGTAATAATATAAATGATTATAACACTGTATTCATGACAAATATAATCGAATATCTCATTTTATTATGAAATAAATTTTCAATCTTTATTTAACTCTAATTTTTTTCATTAATTAAAACATAATATGAGATGCATATGTGTTCAAATTTTCATTTTAAGAATTCTCTACAACTTATTCATTGGAGAAGATGCATAAAATAAAAGGTTACAATCTTCTTTTTAAAATATATATTTTGTAATAAAGGATCAAGGAAATTTTAATTGAGTTAAAAAGCATATTTTAATTATAAATATTGTTTTGCTTTGCGGACTATGAAAGGTTGGGATAGACTTAGGTACGGGTTGAGTTAAATTACGGTCTAAATTTTTTTTGAATTTTAAGTCTACACTCAAATTTGATCCTTCTTGACTTATCCATTTGATCCCAAATTATTATTTATCATATTAAAAAATTATTTTTATTAATATTTAAATATTTTATAATTAAATTTAAATAAAAATATATTATTTTAATTAAAAATTATTACTTCAAGTCATGTTAAGCTGACGCAAAATAAAAATATTGAGGTCAAAGCCGAAGCGCAAGCCCTGTTAGATAAAAGAACCAATTTCTTTTTAACTTAAAACAAGAATAGTGAGGCTTGCCAGGCCGCCCTTGTTTAGGTCTAGTTAATGAAAAACAGGTAAAAGAATCGATTTCTTAAATCCCACTCGTTTGGGCCTACACAAACTATTGGGTCACAACTAAATTTTTCATTAAATTCCTGTGGCCCATTCCTAGCAAAGAGTTAGGTCGCTTTTCTCATACCCGGATGGCAGTCTAGTAAGAA
Source organism: Adansonia rubrostipa (assembly GCA_038381775.1). Classification (NCBI taxonomy): domain Eukaryota; kingdom Viridiplantae; phylum Streptophyta; class Magnoliopsida; order Malvales; family Malvaceae; genus Adansonia; species Adansonia rubrostipa. The sequence continues at coordinate 20,726,070 of JBBYHM010000019.1, read as the reverse complement.
ATAAATAAATAAATGAAGAGGTTAAAAAGACGTGAGCAGCAGGATTCGAACCTGCGCGGGCAGAGCCCACATGATTTCTAGTCATGCCCGATAACCACTCCGGCATGCCCACATTGCTGTCCGGTGTATACATGAGCATTTACACATTTTAATGATTTATTTTTTTGGTTTTTTAAAACTCAATCTGATGTTGAAAATTGATTTGGAAACCTGTATCTAAACGACATGTAGCAACGTAAATATGATCGTATGTAGTTTTTTTCCTAGACAAGTTAAAATGGACAACTAAAGCCAGCCACGCTCACACCGTCCCCTTTTCTGGTTAAATTCTTGCCACAATTTACGGGGAAAAAAGATCAATGAAATCTTAACAAGTGGGGTGCTTGTTCTTCTTGGTTCAAAAAATATATATATATATTTGGATAATTATATGTCAATATTAGATATCGAATAGAAACTATTGTATTATCAAGCCATAATGATGCATCATGTTTCAGTTAAGTTCGATATTGAAAATACGTCACCCGATTTATGCAGGATGGATTCAATTTGGTCCATAACAACCCTTTCTTCTTTGATGCTCATGTTAGATCTTTTGTTACTTTGTTCACAATTTTTTTTTCTCTTTTTCCCATTTTGTTCACATGTTGTTAACTAATTAACGAATGGGTTTTTTTTTTTTGGATAAGTAACTAATGGGTTGTTTTAGTTGGTAAAGATGGAGCATTTCGTTGAAATTGATTTAGGTTCGATTTTCGCAATCGAAGGTCTTCATTGAAAGACGATGTGTTTTAAGTCTTTTGACGGGGACACCTGCAGCATGCCAATCGTCTTCGAACATGTAATCTTCTTCCCTTAAATCGTTTTATGTACTTAAAAAAAAATTATGTTAACTAGCCTTGTTTAACCGTTTCCATTGCAATAAGAAAGTGCAATGCAAGATTTCCGGGGGATTAAAAGTCGTATTTTAATTAATTACAACATTTCTTTGAGCAATTATGTGAGAGATTGGAGACTAAGGAATCTCCAATATAACATTAAATCAATTAGTTAAGGAATAAGTTTCTTAGAAAGTATATTCGTATGTATATATGTGTATGTGTGAAAAAGGAATAATTCTTTGCAATGGTAATAGGAAATCAACCTAACAGAGGAGGAAAAGAAACAACAGAAAGGAATTACTACTGGATAAAATATGTTTACGTAATTAAACCCAAGAACGTGCTTAAGTATTTTTTTTTTCTTTTAGCCTTTTGTATCAGATCACAAGTAGATCTATTCAATGGTCTAGCTCCTCACTTGATCCGCACGAATCAAAATTTAGATTATTTTTTTTCCTTTCTTTAATTTGAGTCAGTTCAACCGAAATTATTATTTAGTAATAAAAAATATTTTATTTAAATTTAATTATAAAATAAAAAATATTAATATAAAAATATTTTTAATATTTTATTATTTTATAAGCTTTCGACTAAGTCTCACCTGACTTGTTTGAATAAAAAATTTTGAGCTACGATCTAACCCTGCCATGAACACCTCCGAGATACAACAAGAATTTGATTCTTCCCTGAGTCCATTTCCATCAAACTATAGAGATATGTAGATATCAGGATGTGAAATAAAAATATTCTAATGAATTTAAACCTAGAAGAAGGGTTAGCTTAGCTGTTTTGATTCCTTTTTTGGTTTTTCCTGTAGATCTTTTTGTTATAGCATCTGGTGAATTTAATTCAGAAAAAAGAAAAATGATGGAAACGAAATATTTGGACAAGAACATACTCAAAATAGGCATACCGCATGGATTTCATGCTTTTTTTTCCTTTTACTTCTCCAAATTAAAGCCTCAGAGTACAGTCAAAAGTTGACAAAGCTACTAATTACTTAGATGCAGAGAAGCTGAGAGATAAAGAACAACTCCGCTAGGATTTTATCAACGTTGGAAAGGAAAATGGTTTATGTTCCTTAAGTGCTAGAGGGGCTCTTTGGAGCTGGAATATTAACAATTTTGGCGGGGCCATCAATGCCATCATCAACGCTGATTGATCTAGCATTGTTAGTAATTGGCAATTCCTGCAGGGAATTGCTTTTCTCATCAGTTTCTGGGTTTTTCCCATCTTTGGCTTTTCCCCACACCACAGTGTAAAGGCCTGAGACTATTATAATGGCTCCAAGTATGCTGAAATCAACCAAAGAAAAAGGAAATGAATCAGAAAATGGAAAACAAATGCAGAATCCACTAAACGAATAGGACTTCTAAATTGTTTAATTGTTAATAAAGCAAAGAAAACTGCTTGTTATTGCATGTTGCCACTATCTGCAAAAATAATTTATCTCTAACTTGGTTGTTGATAGTGCGCCATATATTCATGTCTTAGTAAACTTTGTTATCATCCCAGGATTAATAGAATATGCTTTCCGGTGTGAAATATTTATTGAATATCAAAGATGCAAAATACCTTCCAAGGTGGACTTTTTCTGCTAAAACAATGGTCCCTAGAGCAGCAGTGATGATCATGCATAGAGGGCTGAAAGATGTAACAAATACGGGCCCTTGTTCCCTGTTCACGATTCCTTGCACGTAATACGCGATTCCGGAGCACACTATTCCCTAATCAATCACAAAATTATTATATTAAAAAGTGTTAAGCACTTGTGTTTCATGTGTCTGCTTATTTTGTTTTATCTAAACTTTTTAAATGTAAAGCTATAAATAAAAGGTTGGTATCTCTTTTTTTTGTTTGTTTGTTTGTTTCTGTATTCATTGTATTTGGTTTTTATTGGGGCACTTACAGAGTAAGTTGCGGCAAGGAGCCTTGAGTCCCAGCCGAGTTTCCAGGCACTTAGGTCACGGACCATGATGAGGGACACTCCTGCACCTTCCACCATTCCCATGAAACATATCCAAGCGGTAAGAGAGAGTTGTGCCGGGTACTTCTTCAATGTGAAGGACTGAACCAAAACCCATAACCAATGTAATTAGCTCAATAATAAGTGGTACAACTTTGCTCATTTAAAAGACTAGAAATATTTCAACTCACTTGCAAAATAAAGAAACTTGACCAGCCGAAGATACTTCCTAGAAGCATGATGGTGCCCATAACCCAGTGTTTGTCTGCAGATTCAGCGGTGGTTCCCTGGTGTGCGCCTCTGCCTGACTTGATGAAGTCAATAATAGGACCTTTGTACAAAGTCATGACCATTGCTCCTATGACAGTGATTGCAGTTCCAATGATCTTCGCTAGACTGTGTACCTTCTTCATATTGATCTTCTCTAGCCTGTTTGACATAATTAGCATAATAAAAAAATGTTAAAATTTCCTTAATATCATGTTACTTTAAAGTGTAATAAGAGCACCACTTTAGCTATTCTCACCTAAAGTTCTTGTGGATGTATATGTGTGTGTATATATATATATATATATATATATTGAAGCAAGTCTTTTTGTTAATCATTAGAAACATAAATGAAAAAAGGATGAAGAGATGATGGAACTTTTAAGCTATTTGATGTGGTGGGCATTGGCATATTTTCAATCAGGGGTCCCAGCCTTCCAAAGGGTGTAGGATCATGTTGACACATCTTTTTTTTCACTAGTGAGATATTGCATGACAATATATATTGATAAATGATGAAATTATTTTGAATCTTTTCACCTGAAAATCATTGCCAATATGAAGGTAACTGCGGGAAGCATGTTGACGAAAGCTGATGCATATGTTGCCGTTGTGTGCTTCATTCCCAGGTAGTATAAGTTCTGGTCAAGCACTGGCCTGCACATCCAATCAACAACGTTAATTAGACCCTTTAAATTCTTCTTTAGCAGTTGACCATCCATTTCTTCGTATTTTATTTTTATAACTGTCTCAAGAACAAGCAACATGCATGGCGTCGTCGATGACATATGCTAAAAGATGAACACTTAATTGTCATATAAATTTTGCTAATATATATCATCTATAGATTGATACGTGAAGCTTTATGGATTGAAGGTTCAGCAAGTTTCATGAGCAAGATCAGCAGAACCCTTAAACAATGTTACTCAGATTCTTCATTTTTTCTAAAATGCCCGTCTACACATACTCAGACATGGGTGAAAGGTTATGAATATGATCCTCTAATTATATAAAAAATAAAAAAAAAAACTAAATATATTCATGTCGGACATTTACTTGTATTTGACACTTATCATCGAGTTTGAGTAACATCGCCCTTGGTTACAGCCTTACATGGTGAGAAAGAAGAGAAAATGAAGCAGAGAATCCAATTCCTGCAAGAAAGTCTTCCGAATCTACTAAAGGGATGCAGTTGTTTTCGATCAAGAATCAGTTGCAGTTATATGCAAATGCACGTATTTGCTTATGTAGAAGCACATTGGATACAATATGAAGACGTATTTATTTGCATAAAGACGCAAAAAAGAAAGGGATTTTAGAGCATTACTCCAGGAAACCAAGAAGCACAATCCTGAGGAAGATAGGAAGTGTCATCTTTGGCCTTATTTTCCTGCATGTATAAAACAATGGAAAGAAATAAAGCTTAGGGATTCAAGAAATACGTGGTCAGTTTGAGAGATTGGGAGATCAGGTGAAGAAGAAGAAGCAAGGAAACCTTTCAAGAACAAAGGCAAAAGGTGCAATGACAATGGTTGCGACAACATGACGGTACGTAGCAAGGATGAAATTACTCATGCCGTGCTTTAAAGAAACCATGGAGATTATGTACATCCCTGCGTATCCAAACTGCAGGGAGACCATTGCCAGGTATGGTTTCACTTTGTTCAACAAAATTGACAAAGCTGAACTTGGCGTTTGGTCTCCCATTGTATCTATCTCTCTTCTTTCTCTCTCTTTTTTCTCTCGAGTACTTGCTCTTAGCTAGGTTGCCAACTTCCAAATGAGAACTGCCCTTCTTATAGACAAATTGAGAAGAGGAAAACAAATAAAGGCAAGTGCCTTATTGTCCAATAATGTAAGAGCTGTATAAGTCCAAAGACACCAACCCTCATTCGCGATTTAAATTGCGGTCGTCAGACATGTTTTCTCGACAATATGTAAGATAACGAAGATAATTTCATATTACAACTGCTATTTAAATCTTTACGATCACTCTTAATTTAGATTCTCTTATCCATTAATCAAAAACATTACCATCCTACTAGAATCCTCTCACTTAGCCAATAGAATCAGATGAAAACCAAAAAATATAAAAGGAAAAATAAAAGAAAGAAGTTTATGTGGATCTCTGTGAATATGATGCTTTGCTTTTTATTTATTTATTTATTTATTTATTTTAAGAGATTATTTGCATTTTTGTGGGCATTTGATTCATAGACCACCAAATGATGCTTCGGTTAAGTGCGGATGATGCATGCAAAAATTAAGTTGCTTTCGTGCTAGCGGTGCTGGGTGCTTTGAAGCGTGGCCTCCATTTCGAAAAAAAATTCATTATTTGCTTTAAAACACTGCCATCAATTAGACCTTTAAAACACACCAAAAGAATTTTCAACAACTCCTTTAATTTCGTTGCTAAATCTAAAAACTAAACGTCGGTAATGGACAAAGTGTTTTCCTCTGACCGTTACTCAAAACCCAAAGTAAAAAAAAAGGCAAAATCTAATTAGTGGCGAATATATTATATTTGAGCATTTATGGCTGTTGAACCTAAAATTCTATTCTAACATTATGCTGATAGAGAGTTTAAGATTCTAATTGGATTTAATTGGTTGCTGAATTAATAATCACTTAGATTAGGCATATCTTAAAGTTTTACTTATTTGTGTAAACAGAAACCACTCTGTTTTCCTTTTCTCAATGCTTCTCAATGATAATTTCGAATGTTTTAACATTGAAAAACATTTTATTCTTATTCCCCCTGCTGGCCTAGCCTGACTGCCTCAGCAGTGTTTCACTATCATAAATTCAATTTTTTTTTTATTGTAGCAGAAATTTGGAGCAAACACTTGCTGCATCTTTTACATATGTCTTATCTATCAATTTCCAATGATAAAAACAAGGAAGAAAGAAAAAAAAGGAAATTCCCTTTTTATGGTATTGAAGAAATCAAAATTTGAAGATAAGAAAAAAATTACAGATTTCAAGATTATAATCAAAGTATTTTATGATTTTTTTTGTCGACCAAATGAGAAAACCAAAAGAATTTGTCCTAGATGGCTTGAAAAACTCCTAATCAAATTCGAAATTTTCTAGCCATCTCACCATTGATGATTTGTTTTTAATAAAAACCCACCATGGGTTGATTTCTTCATGTTGATTTACTTTAGCCATGTTTCCATTATAGATTACTTCATGTCGATTTGTTTTAGCATTCTTAGTTCTTACCACCATCAGTTCTTCTTTAATTAATTTTTTAGGTCACTAATGAAATGAAAGGCAAGTTTTGGTTGCAACAAATTTGGTCATTGTAATTTTGGCTCTTTTGATTTTGATTTTATTCTTTAAAGATATTTGTGGACATTTTCTCTAACCATATCTAATTTCTAAATGATTACTTTGATTGTGTTATATTACATACATGATTTGAATATGCAAGGTCCAAATCTTAGTAGAATTGGATAATAAATTAGATCAAGATAAATAACCAGTAACAAGTAATAATTAGTTCAATAATATACACTTAAGTCAAAGTGCATATGTATTTTGATTTTGAATCCATGAAAGGTCTAATCCTCATATCACTAACTATCTTGTGGACAAAAACCAAAAATATTGTCAAAATATGAGTAGGATCAATGAAACATTAGACCCATCGATTGTTACAAATAATAATGTCATACGTCAAAATTGATCAAATTTTGTTGAATTATTGCTCAAAAAAATTGTTGAATTATTAAGGACAATATATAAAAATTTCCCAAAGGAAAGGCTTGAAAGATGATACAGTATTAAAACAAATAATAAAACAATAATTTTTAATGATGAGTAGAATATCAAATGGGGGAGACAATGCGGAGTTGGTGCTTTCGTGTTTGGATTCCAACATGAAAAATCAGATTGGTTGGTGGAATCCAAATGACAAAATGAGAGGAAAAGATTTATTCAAAAATTAGGTCGGATTGATCCGAAAATTTATTTTATTATTTATTATATTATTAATATATTATTTTTATAATTAAAAACAAAAATAAAAATAAAAATATTATTTTTATAATTAAAAATGATAATAATTTTGATGACGTTAAGTTGACTTAAATTCACAAAAATCTTATTCAAAGCTCGAATCTTATAAGCCAGGTCTATCTCTGGGACTCTAGAAAGAAATCATCTCGCAAAAGAAAAAAATGTAAAATAAAATTGAAATAAAAAATTTAAATTTTTGTGATTGAGACATTAAATGTATTTTTGATTATGTTATATTTATAGCAATTAAAAACTTAATAAATAATATCACATTCAATTATAATTATAATAAATGTCGACGATAAAAAAAATCAAAATCATAAAATTACTTCCGCCATTTAAATTCCTACTTGAAATTAAAACTCTTCTTTGCTTTCCTACTCATCATAAAAATGACAAGCCATGCAATGAAAAATTCCCAGGTTTTATCTTTATTTTATTTTCCCTCTGTATTGTCCCTTTTCTATATTTTTCCTTTATTACTATTATTTTTTTGGGCGGCTAGAAATCACTTCAAATACGCGGCCAACCTTTCAACAATAAACTCTCTTCGTCAATTGTGTCAATTTTTTATCCAAAAAAACCAAAAAAAAACCAAAAAACAAAGAAAGAAAGAAAGGCAATGGAGATCCCCTTTGCTTATCCTGGATGATCATGATCAATCACAGAAAATGACTAGCCATGCAATTATCTCTTTCCAGGTTTTGTTTTCATTTCCTAACAATATTCCAACTTTCTATTTCATTGTAATTGTTAATAGAAATATGTTATTTTTGTTTTATCACTAAACTTTTAGGTTTTATTTAATTTTAGTTAGATTCTATCTTAATTAGAGATTTAAATTGCTAGATGATGAATTTTGCAATTGCATTAATATAATGAATGATATCGTGATCAATTATAATGAATATTAATAAAAAAAATTAAATCGTAATATTTCATTGCCATCATTGTATTTAAATATACGGTGAAGATTTTTTTTTTTGCCTTATTATTTTACAGCACAGAAGTTAATCTCATGTATATCTTACGTGATTAGACCAACTCCTATTATTCTCATGAATCAAAACTGTCATGGATTTGATTTGTTTTGTTTTTGTCAATTATTCGTATTGATCCAACCATGATCACGAACTGAAAACTGTCCGAAATGCATAGCATATAACTACACCTATATCAAATCTGGGTTGTTAAACAACTTATCACCGTGTCAAAGTTTGTTCCAAAAGATTATTCGCTGCCCCTTCTTGAATCAGAATGCCAGAACCGCGAATTTTCACCCCATCCTATACCTATTTTACCTGGACTTAGACAGAAATGTCGGATACGAATTTGTGTTCGATAGATATGTTCAATTTTTTTATAAATTGTTTTGTATATTTAAAAATACTTACGTTCGAAAATGTAATGGACACGAATATTGAATACATGTACTTCAAAAAACAAAAGAGTCGGAAACATAATCCTATGCCCGTATTTCAAGTAGAAGTTGCTGTGCCTCATCAATCAGAATATTGAAAGTGTAGATTTTTTGCCAGCTCTTAGATATGAATTCAGTTCAGACAGTGCTTTCGATTTTCTTCTCGAATTATACTGTACGGCCTTGTTCGTTAAGTGCAATTCATGATGGAAAAAAGAAAAAAAAGAGGGCCCTAGTGGCGATGAAAGCAGCTTCTTTGAGCCCTATCATCAGATTTGGATGCAAGAGGATATATTCATATATAGTAGGTAGGTAAGCAGATAAAATAGTTCCATTTGCATTTAAAATTAAAGCAAATGCATCTTTGTAGGTGTCTGGTTCATCAATAGAATAACTTTGTCTTGTTAGATTGACAACAGTACATGCAGGATGCTTACATAAAAAGTATTATTTTCTTTGGGCATCCATAGATCCCATAATATTTTGTCATTTAAAAGAATGCCTTTCATTCGGTTTGAACCAAGGATCTCTCCTTTAAGAGTCTTTTTGCCTACTCCGAGTGCTAATTGAGCTAATTAACAATCCACCTTCACAAAACATTGAAATGACAAAGAAAATATGTTGATAATTTAGAAAGTAATTCCAATTTCATTACAAGTCACCTGAAATTCAACAGGCAAATGCATGCATAAGATCAGAAGTTTGAAAAAAACAATGGGAGCTAACAAATCCACTCTCAAAAAAAAAAAAACACACACACTAAAAATACTTCTTTGTTGATATATTATAACCAGAAAGCCCCAGATCCTTAATTATTTATATTGCACAATCTCGTTGCCCCACTCTGATATGGCAATGTTGTGATAGTGGTAAACAAAGAGCAAAAATTTTGTCTTGGATAGCTATAAGTGTCGTGACAAAAGTTGATCGTCTGCAATTCTATCTCTCTCTCAATATAACAGCACTTTGTTAATTAGTCTATTAACAATAATGACATCAAAGTAATTCCCACATTTTTTTTTCATTAAGAAGTAGCAGAATAGGAGTATAATGGAAAAGCCTTTTATGCACAGAGATTTAGTGTCCTCTTTCAAACAAGTGAAGGCAAGTTCTTTATCCTGTTACTATTTTTAAGAGTCATGCATTTTAGGAACATCTTTTAGTTCCCACACTGCTAAGGCACTGTTAATTGTGGCAATGACAAACTTTTAGTGCCATATGACTGCCATCAGTACAATTATTTTCTTAGAAAATGGTAGTTCTTGGATAATAATTAGCCAGCTTTGCAAGGATAGATGCTGATGGATTGTCCTTGCTTTTACCCCCCACACCGCCTGATTTCGATACTAATTCCTAACTGGATAATGAAAGAAGAAAATATATAAGTTAAGGAAGGAATGAGAATTGAAAAGAACAAAATACTTAAAGTTGTACTTTGTTTTTTATTTTCTTTCTTTATGATGGATACTTGATTAAAGTTTATTAACTGTGCCTAATTGATGGCTTTGCCATGTCTGCATTTATAAATTCATATACAAGGGAGGGGGGAACCCAAAGCGTGATATACTATGAGAACTCCTAGAAATGTTTGTTTTGCTTAAGCTCTATTCTTTCTCCTATAAGACAAACAAGAAAGAAATTCATGGTTAATTGCTGAATTATCAAGCGGCAACTTTTGCTTCTTTTAAATAATGGATGGCTCTTTAAAGTACCTTTAGTAATTGGGGATTAGGTATTGCTAATGGACCCGGCTTGTCACATTATATACTTCCATCTTCTTTTTTTCTTTTTTTCCTTTTAATTGGAATATATTTGATTCGAGGTTGATCACACTTCACGAGGAAATTATGCAACGATATATGGGCTTCTCAGTAAAGGGTAATTGCTGAAGTTGATGGGGACGAATGATTTCCTTTATCTTTTTGTATGGATTTGTACCCAAAAAAAAATGGAAAGAGTATCAAAACACCTTCCAAGGTGAATTTACTCGCCGACCAAGAGCAGCAACAATTATCAGAAAGGGTTGAATACAGGGTCTCTTGTTTTCGTTACCAGATCTTGCACTATAGTATGCAATTCGGGAGCCAACTGCTCCCTTCATTTAAATTGGTTAGTTCAAGCTGTGGATTAATCTAGTTAATTCATACAATTTCATTTAGAAACAGTATCCAATGAATTTGAAGTTCGAATTCCATCGTCCACGATTACTTCTCTTCTTTCCGGCTGTAACTTCTTTTATAAAAAAAGGAGTTGGTTGTAATTAGCATGTATAACGAAGAACTAAGTTCGTTCTTGCAAGTTAGATGTGCTAGTAATTTTGATTAGCCAGACATTATATAAGACTGTCCAAGCCAATGAAATGCTTGAAGATATAAAGTTATTTATAGTCGACGAACGTATCAAATAATTCAACAATAAAATTTGTACGAGCCTTGATAGCGCTGGACTATAGACCTTAAAAACAAGGTCTAATCTGCTTAACCATTTTGATGATAACTTTGTTAGATTTATAGTACTCACAAAAGGGAATATTAGGTGCTTACTGAGAACAATGGAGCAAAAAGCCTCAAGAGTTCCAGCCATCTGCCGATCCACTGAGATGATGATCTTCAACTACCATCTGCTAGGTATTTGTTTATGGTAATTGACTGAACCATTAGTACAAGAAAATCTTCATTAATTACTTGGAACTCAATTTTGATTGTATATTTCCAAGCATGAGACGTTTAAGGGATCTGCTATTTGACTGTAAAAAACTACAGTTTCACCCATTAGTGGATGGCATATGCAAGACAAAACTTCTTTTGCAGTACATAGAAACAGGAGCTGGCAACACAACCTACAAGAATTAATAGTGTTCCAGATATCCAGTGCTTATCAGATGACTCACCGCTACCTCCATTTCCATGATGGCTTGTTTTCCTTGACCATATTAGATCCAATTACAGGCACTTTCTAAAGTGCCATAAGTAAAGCTCCCGAAAGGGTTACATGGGTCCCAATCACCTTCGCTTGACCGCATAATCTGATCAGACAATTTTACTGTTTAGCAGCAATATGTATGTATGTATGTATGTTTGTTTGCATATATTTATATATACAGTGTGACGCAACATAAATAATCTCCAAGACAAATTTTATTGAAAGGTGAACTTCATCTTGATTGATGAAATCATCAGCCAATGGTGCGGCAAAACAATGTTAGAAAACAAAAATCTTTCAGAATCATTTCCCCCTCAAAACTTTTGCAGATGACACAAATATAACACAAATAAAATATTTAAAATATAACACAAATATATATTTTTTAAAATTTATATAATATAAATTATTATATATTTATGCTACTTTATTTTCTAATTATTGGGTATTTATCTGTTTTGTGGAAATTTATGGTACCCACGTGAGCCAGGTAAATCTACTTGGCATTTAATGTAAAGACAGGCATCAGCTGTATTTAAACAATGCAATCCGAATCGGATAGCTGCTAATGAATGAAATTATAACATGTAAGCACTCAAACTTTAAATATTTCATGATTACGATGTCTAAACAAAACAACAGAAACAATAATACACATAAATTGTCCCTATCCCTTCCTTACTTTCTAAAATAATAATAAAAAACCATGCATGGCGAATATAAATATATAATTGATAAAAGTGTATAATGAGATCAGGCCATAGAAGCTTAAGTGCTTCTAGTCCTAAAGCTCCTTTGATTTTTTTCCCCCACAAAAAAAAAAAAGGAAAAGAAAAGGTTGATGCATTGTTTTTGGAATATATATAATAAATATATAAAGACCTGCCCTTACAATGATATGAAGAAAATACAATTCTGAAAATGTCTCGACAAATTTTTTGACCAAAGTAAGAAAGATATGGCACTTAGAAATTAATTAATTAATTAATTTATCTTTTTTTAAAAATAAAAACAAAGATGAACCCCAGACATTAGGACCTGTCACATTTTTATTTATTTATTTTAAATGAAAGCAGTAATTTTATAATCTTTCTAATTTTCTAGTGGTTAATCGGAGAGAAAAGAGAGAAAAAGAAACTGTGGGTACCTCTTAATAATGCCATTAATTGTTGCTTCTCATTCAGCATGCATGATATGGACATGAAACCAAATCCTTTTGCCTCAATTATTTGCTATTTTGCCTCATAAGCTAGCACTGAATCACATCAGATATCTCAATAATGAACTCTCGAGACTTAATTGGCCTCAACTTGTTAAAATGCTCTCGGTCAAGTTCTTACAGGATCACAAATTTACAGTCAGGATTGAAACAAAGCCCAAGGATTGAATTTTGTAAGAACAAATAAGATGGCAGAGGCAATCAATCAAATGGCTGTTCAAAGTCCAACTAGTACGATTTTCTTCCTTCTGTTCCTTCTTTTCAAGTTGATATATTCCACTAATTTGAGTTTAAGACTAAAAGAGTCACGAAACAAAAGAGATTGAAAAAAAGGAAGCTTTTGATTAAGCGTTGTCAAACCTTTGTGGCTTTTGGCCCGGATACGTATCCTAAGCTATGTTCACCGGATTTAGGTGAATGTAGGACATAAGTATATGTTTGATATGAATATATTAAATTTTTTTAAAGATTTTTCATATGTTTGGAGGATTAACCCTTTGTGGTTTTTGCCTCATTTACTTAAGTTATATTATCCAAACTCAAGACGAGTGTTAAATACGGGTATATGTATAACATAAATATATTCAATTTTTTTAAGTTTTTTTTTTATGATAAAAAATTCATACTTTGTCCGAATATTGTCAGATATCGACACTTGAAAGAAAATGAAGAGCACACATAAAGTAGATACTAAGTACAAATATTGTTTTGTGAAGCTGTCTGTCGTATCTAAACTGACCTTAAAGTTTAAAAGTATAAAATTTAAACAACTCTTGTTTTCGTTCTTCGGATTATAGATAAGAAGTGACAATTCAGAAAAAAAAGAAAATTCCCCAAGGTTCATATCAAATCTCAAACTATCAAACTTTTCATTTTCTAGAGCTACCGAAGAGAAAGCCGTGTTCTATCTGTACACGTTACACCATTGAGAAGAACAATTCACTGATGCAATTTCGAGCAGTCACGGCAAAAACATAGTGCATGTGAAAGCAATGTGGTTCAAAAAATAGAGCCGGCCAACTATTGTCCAATGCTGCTCAATTGCCTATTGCTTTTAGATGCCAAGGAAAAGCAAGGGAACTTAATGGAAAAATCAGCTTAAGTCGATTGATCTAGTAATTCAGTTTTTGGGACCGAGCTTACAAACATGAAAAAAAAAAAAAATAACAGTCAAAAAGACAGCAGAACTACTTTGCTTTTAATGCTATCTTTCAGTCTTTCCAACGTGTTGTATAAGAGACAATCTGTCTTTTCTAAGAGTTTTCTTGTTTTCTTGCTTCCTTTTCACTAATGTTTTGTCTACATCATTTCTTGCAACATTGTCCGCACTTCTTTCCTTGCTCAAAGCCTGTCATTCAGGGTTAGAGTGTCTGTCTAAGGACAGTACCTAAAAGTTGAGGTACCCTATGAACCATTTTTGGTGGCTTTCAGCTTCCAGGATCCTGAAGGATCTTTTCAGATGATTTGTGGGAATTCTCCTAATAAACCTATGGAGATCAGTATTCCAGCAATCCTGTAATTTGTCCCTGCATCTTGTTGTTGGCAAGAAACAACATAATAAACTTGCACATCCACGACCAATATGATATGTTTGGAAATACAGATCATTCATAAGAAAAACACTCTTATGTCATTATTTTTTTTAATGTCGTGTTTGGACTACAAAGTTTGGAGTGCATCATTAATGCGATGAAAAAATTTAACAGCTTGGGAAATGATTGGTCTTGGTTTTTCCTAGGTTATTTCCATGGTGATATGCTATGAATATCATAGCCAAATAATTGGGTTTTTTTTTTTTTTTTTCATGCAATTAAGTTCCAAATTCTATTATGATTTCTTATAATAAAAAGTTTAAAAGAAATCTTAAACAAATAGGGCATAGAAATTACCTTGATGATATACTGATCACAGAATGCATAGTAAAGAATGTATCTGATATGATATTAATTAAATTTACAATTTTTATACTCAACATTTGTACTAATGAATAATGATTGGATCCAAAATTGAAATCCACCCACAATTTTTAGTAGTTAATAAAACGTAATGGTGGGAGGGGATATCCCAATGGCTTGTTTGAATTGCTTATAAAAATATAGAAAGTGATATAAAGTTGAGAAGAGTTCTGTCCTGTTAGTCGAAGAAAAAGGCAATCCAAAGTGGGAAAAAAACTTTATTTGTTAGTTACTTTTAGAATGAAGTGAGAGATTATGGTTGGTAATCGGAAAGAAGATACCAAGAGAATTCGTGCACGACGTATTATTAGATCTGGTAATCCATGTAGTGCGTTTAATGCAATTTATATAAGTTTTGTTGTTTTCGTGTACGAAATTGACAGATCTAGGTGTTACTTGAACCTGACAATTGATCATAATCTGTTGCAAGTTATGACAAGAATAAGAAGATGAAGATCATTCAAAAATTTGCAAAGACGATCCAGTTACTGAACATTCATAAAGTAGTAAAATGAAGATGAAAGGTCATGAATGTCCAGTTTTATCGAACGTTATGCCACCTGTGAAGAAGCTTTAAACCCCAATCAAAAATATATGGTCAAGTTTCATAGAATCTTGTCAAAAAGGACACAACAGCATTGCCAAGATTATAGAACCTTTTCAACTTGGAAGGTCTTAATTGATGCAAAGGATTCATTCAAAGTGGGGCAGTGGAATCAGTCAAGTAGGTTTTCAATCCCAGTCACTTGCAAGAATGGTAACGTACTTTTGAAGTAATATTAATCAACTTTCTTTAAACAATGTGACAAACAAGAAATAAAGGCATGACAAAAGGAAAAGAAAGAAGACAAATCAATCAATGGGTGCAATACCCTTTATGATGACAGTGCCATTTTTCAATCATCGGTACAGCTGCAGCTGGCTTAAACTCTTCATCTATTGCAAAGTTTTTCAGACTCAAGTGTAAGTGTTGAACACAAGTATGTTCAATTTTTTTTAAGATTTTTCATGTATTTGGAGGGTCCTAGAAGAGTCAGATCCTCATAACCATGTCCGCATATTAGTGGACACGGGTGTCGGACACGAATGCTTAAGAAAAAAATGAAGACTTAGAGCAATATATATCTATCATACAATCTTTTTCGTTTTCCTTTTCTCCCTTTGGTGCATGGAAATTGCCCCTACCGACTATCCACTAGATCAAGACATTGTTAACATCTACATATGGAAAACATGAAAGGGGGACAAACTCAATCGTGTACCACAGAAAGGCAGGAGTTCAACAGCAATCAAAAGCAATCCAAGTGCACAGATTGCTTGAGGCGTTTGGAACAATGGGTTAGTCAAAAGTTGTAAAAAAATGGAATGAATATGACATTAAAGAACCATGATTGATGCAATTTGTTTTCAATTGATCACTTTCCACATGTTAAAGTGGCCTACTTTTGTTTGCATGGAATTAATAATATAAAAGAAATGAAAAGAGATGTTTGTTTATCAGAGCAAATCACAGTGTCAGTGATGGCAACTAGATTGGAACTAGTCAAACTTAGTACAATGACATGATGTATATCAAAACGGTTTTCCCTCAAAGTTGTACAAAAGCATTCAGCATCCATCATTATAACCAAAAATTACAGAGACAACTTACTGTCTAAAAGCAGCTGCTATCTTCTCTTGGACAAGCTCCACCCCAAGTCGAGGAGATAATCCAGGCAGTATTTCCCGAAAGAAAAGTTGATATCGGTGTGAGATGCCTGATTTCAAATTGATCCATATAAAATCCACATTTTAATCACAAACTTGTAAAGATTAGTGCAAGAGTAGTTCTACAAGGATTATCTAGTTTAAATATCCCAATTATACCAGTATTTTGTCAAAGTATGCGTCACCAGTAATACTTTTATAAATTGTTAATATATATATATATATATATAATCAATATCTTAGGAATCTCAATGTGTTATGTTGATATTTAAAAACTTGGTTTTATGACGACCTTAACATACTTCTGGCATTGCCACCCACCAGATATTATCCTAATAAATTTTAGATAAAGTAGCATTATAATTTGATGGAACAAGATTCCACCAGCTATTTAAAAGGTAGCTACATAACCAGAAACTTCTGACTGACTATAGCCACGAAAAGGGCTGGATATCCGATGATGAAAAAAGATGATAAGTATTGAAAAGTTGTGATGCAAAAGGGAATCTGCATCTCCATGATCTGTACCACACGTGTATGCACAGGATGAGCATGATTGAAAGGGATGATGCTTTTTTTCTTTGGTAAAAATGAAGCTGAAGAAGCCTAGTTGCGGATGCTGGGTTTTGAACCCTAGACTTGCCAGATACCACCTCTTAAGAATGGTTGTATGAACTGAGCTGAGCTAAGCCCCCACCTCAAAGTCATGATGTTTTGTTAATGTAAAAGCAAATCCGCACCTCTATGAGTCTGTGTCATCTCATCTGTCTGTGAAGAAGGGTTCCATTATTGTACTAAATGTTGTTTAGATTTGGGAGTAAATAAACAAAAAAAGACAGAATGCAAACCGAGAGTCTTGCTCACCATGAAAACAGTGGCAGTGGAAGAAATTCATCAAATAGAAGAAAAAAACATAGCAAAACAAGTTTAAAAATTTATCACTATTTACAAACTTCATCCAAATTCTCTATCAATAACAAAAATTCCCTCGTTAGAGTATCCAGACAGTCTATGTTAATACCATTCTGAAGAAGTATTATCTCTGAAGAATGTAGAAATCACATTAGTTTTAGAAACTTCTCAAAACTGTACTTGAGGATTACAAGCGAGTTTTCACTGAGGATTGAGCCATTATATAACCTTATTCCTTCAAACATGCAAAGAAAAAAAAAAAAACTAAAAAAAAAATTCCAAGACATGTAAGGCTAAGGCCCTAGACAATGGTAAACAACATAAATTGACTTCATACATGAACGAAAGAGTAGCAGAAAAGTTCTTTGCTAGTTTTCAAACTAATTTAGATTTTTAAGAAAATACTCAAGTAATAGTGGTGTATTTCTAGTAGATCCTTTGAACTAATGATAAAGATTACTCTGCACCTTATATGAACTGTAGTAAGCCTGCCAATACCTTATTTTTCTAAATCTAGAGAAACCATGCCAGCAATTATACAATATCACCTCTTAAAGACAATGTTTCAAGAACAAGTGATTGCTCATTTCAACCTTAGAATGGATAACTAATGCATTCCACTTACCGAACAACTCCAATTGATGCTCATCCTTTATTCGTAAATGTTATGCTGACCTTGAAATGACCTGGCCCAACAGAATTCCATATTCACTGGGCGTTTCAGTTAAATCAAATAGAAAAGCCCAAAGCGCAATTTTCTAGGAGCTTAAACTATATGATGGAATCCTCCTCTATTTCTTCTAGGTCAAATCACACGTCCCTTACTAAAACTTCATATATATTAGAGAGAAATTCCCTTGTTGATGATAGAACAAGATCCATATTAAAAAATACAAAAGGTTCCTTGGTTTGGCCCGAATAAACAATATTCCTCAATCATAGTGTAAATAAGTTCTAACTTTGCCACCAAACTCGTAGCCACTGTACTCCGATTAGGTTTAATCAACTAACTTGACTTTATTTACTGCAATATATAGCAAATGATCAAATTACGTAAGAAAATGAAGGTTGTATTTGAGAAACATTTGTATATAGTTATGTAAATACATTTTCCATCCTTTTAACTTTATTGCATTATACTTCTATACTACAATTGTTGGTTAGAATATATACCCTAGAGCCAATCAGATTGGACAAGGGAAACAAGTAGTTGACAATTCAAACATATCACTTAATGAAGTGATAAAAGGCAGGTAATAAAAGAATCTAAAGAATGATCCATTTCAAGAGAATTTATCTTTACACTCTTGCCTTAGCCGTATACACTAATATTTCCTTTTGTAGCTTTTTCCTCCATAGTTTCACAAGTTGCACTCAGGAAAAAAGGTCTAAAAGAGTAACGAACATCAAACTTCTACTAAGTCAATGGCATCCACAAGATGAGATCATGTCCTTTGTCAAAGGTGTCTCTATAGGGATAAGTTATCACACAAACCACGATAGCAAACTAAGCCAAAAGCGTTGCAAATAAGGCCCACACTTATTCAGCTCCAGACACTTTATTTCCACGTTATACAACATAATGCTAATAAATATACATACATACACAAATACAGTTAGAGCTCAATTTATGAGTGGTTATGATGATCTTGCAATAATAGAGGATTCTACTCCACTACCATGCTAAAACAATTCCTTTGGCAGGCGTTACATGAATCGGTTTTAAATTCTGATGGCATATAGGTCAATGAAGACTTGAGTCAGAGTTGCAAGGAGATGCTACACTCAAGCAATAAAAGGAAACTTTGTGAGCCAGTTATTTTTACACGCATTCACCTCATCAGGCTTAATAAGTTAATTATCAACTGCAAGACAGAATTAGTGTTGAACCAGCATTCCAGATGACATATACTACAACCTTTGCAACAGTTTTAGAGCCTTATATTTCCCCGTGGAGCAACAATAGTCGTTCAGTAGGAACTCATATTCTGTCTGGTATATCATTTATGACTTAATGAAACTTTGCGGTGCTAAGATAATGCTGGAGTCCTAGAGGTATTAGTGCATTAAGTTTGACAATCAATTGTATGTTTTAATTTCATAAATACAGAATCAGCATACTTTTTATTATAATTTATAAAAAAAATGTTGTAGATTATTGACAAAATTACAGAGCATATCATGCAAAAACCTTCTTATACAGTTATACCCTAGTACTAATAGATGCGGTAGTTTTCCCAACATATAACCTAAGTGTACTATTCACTGTAAAATCTCATGGAAAATGTTTAAAATTGTGACAATTTAAGCTGCTACTCTTATAGTAAAGAACCTCTGCCTTCATAGCTCAACTATTGAGAATGGAACAGAATGAAAACTACTCCTCCTTATTACTACAACTGAAAAGCACAGCAACAACAAGATTGTAAAGTCCAGGGTTAAGAAGCTACTGCACCTTGAGAATCAAAATTAAGCTATCCTGAAAACAATGATGATGAGAAAAGTCCACCAGAAAGCAAAGAGAAGAATAAATTTTTCAAATGTTGTGTTCTTATGGGCCAAAGATTTAACAGCCTATCTGCAATATTCATCAAGGACACATCTTTCTCAGCTGAACTAGTGAAGTAGACTACATTAAATCAAAAATCCTACAACGCATTTTCCTTTGAAGAACTTATTTTGGAATGGAGTTACTTCTAAGTAAAATATTTTGAGATATTCACCTAGTTTATATTAAGGCATAACTGTTAAAGTCCTCTTCAGTTGTTTAAAGAAACATATTAAAAAGTGACCTAGATCGCATCTTCCTGTTGTCACAGCAGGTTGCTTCAATGCTTCTCCAGGTATTTATAAGCTATGTTACTCGAATTCGGATGTGGCTGATATAAGTATGTGTTCGATACGGGTACATTCAATATTTAAGTTTTTCTATATATTTGGGGAGTCGAACCTCCATACCGGTGCCAGGCTCTATGTTGGACATGGTTACTTCATGCAAATGAAGAATCAAAGCAACATACTTTTAAGTTCACCATCTCACAAATCTCATTATTTTTTTGCTTCACTTTTGGTAACCCCTATTCTAAGTCAGTTTCCATTAACACAACTCAGGACAAAAAAGTCCAACTTTGCGAGATTCAAGTCTAAAATAATCCATGTTGAATTTGAATTCTTTATCTAGGATATTACATTCATCAAAAAAAGCATCAATAATACAAGTTACGGGCACTAATACAGCTTTAATGTAAAAAAAAAACACATATATATTTATATATACACAAACACACACACATACAAACAAACGCAACAAAAAAGAAGCTAACCTCAGTGCCATCAGAGAGTACTTTTGCTAAAGCAGGAATCTCATATTGTTATGCCTTCTACCACTGAGGATTCCTGGTAATATCCCTCACCTACCAAAAGAACCCAACAACTAAAATTTTCCACGTTTCAATCTTTATACAAGTAGAGATCGGGAGCGTGAGGAGAAGATTTAACCCGCAGAACGAGGTCCTGGAGGGAGTCTAGGCCGGAGAGTGAGAAGGCAGCGTGGAGTTTTTCTTTGAGGCCGTCGCACAAACAGCAAACAGGCTTTGAGTAGAGAACCAGCTTCCTTGCTTTGGAAGATGCTGAAGAAGAAAATAATCTGGGTTTCCGCCTGGACATGTGAGCCATGGATAAACATCTTGCTGCCATTGTTGCAGTTGTCGCAATTGTTCCAATTCCATTGGATAGCAGTTTTGCAAAAGCAAACCAGCCAGCCAGTAGTCACTAGGGTTCTACTGCTGTTGCCTTGAGGTCCAAAGGCTTTTAAATTTTATTACCGTTGCTAATTTTCCTTCATTTTCTTCTTCCTCTCATGGAGGGATGCTCCAAAGTCTACTACAGCAATTTAGTCCCCTTATTAATAAAAAAAAAAAAAAATAGTTTTTATACTTTAAAAATATAAAAATTTAAACTTATACATTACAATTTTTATGTTACTATCCTTACTTTAGACGTGACAATTTTTATGTGAATATAATAGTAAAGATTTAATTTTTACGATTATGCATGCCTTCCCTATCCTCACTGTATACATTTCAATTTTTTTTTGCATCTTTATAAACTTTGAGTGGGAAAAATTAATTGAATAAAAAAATTAAATTGAAAATTAAATTGGTGTTTTTTCGAGAATCAATTGGTAGTCAGTTGAAAATTAAATGAATTTCAAAAGATTTGAATTATAGCTCAACTTAAATCAAACATCGTAAATTTATTGGTTTAATTTTTTGTTCAAGTTAATTTATTAATGAAGTTAGTGTGTTGGACAATTTGCTTGATGACCCAACTAAAATTTAGGTAAATGATTATAATTGTTGTTGTCTAGACATCAAACAGATAATAATGTATACTTTATGAAAGTAAATAACTATTTAGCTTTATATAATACACTTATGGGTAGTAAAAAAAATAATTAAATACTATAAGTTCAGTTAACAGGCGTTTATAGATATTTTTTAATTGTTTAAATTTTTTTGAAAAATTTTTTGCATCAAATCAATTATTTTATTAAAATTCAAAAAAAGAAAAAAAGATGACAATTACATTTTTTTTTCATTTTGTGAACCAGGTAGAACTATTCATGACCTGAGCTACCTCCTTGACTCATCGGTTAAGCTTCAAACAATCTTTTTGTCAATTTAAGATAATCTGACTCGGCTCGAATTGATATTTAATAATTAAAAATATTTTTAATTAAATTTAATTATAAAATATATAAATATTAATATAAAATAATTTTTGTAATTAAATACAAATATTAAATATAAGTAATATAAATAGACCACATCGAAAATAGGCTTGAACAAAGAATTTAATTTTTTTTGATTTATGACTTAACTCATAAACATTTTTAAAATTAAGCACCCGTTAAATTTTTTTAAATTATTAACTTGTTGATTTTAAGACGTAGAATCATTTTATTTACAATAATAAAAGTAGGTTGCATGAGCTCCACTTAATATTTTTGATAACTTCCTATTTGAATATAAATATTTATTAATTATAATGCAATTATTAAAAGTAATATATTTCGAAGCCAAACACGTTCACGTGACATGCAAGGAACGGATTAAAGTGGGATGGAGGATAACTTCTATGCCCAGTGCATTAGTTGTAATACTAAATATATCCAACGAAAAAAAGTTCCATATCGTTTTTATATTAATATTTTTTATATTTTAAATTTAAATAAAAATAATTATTTTATTAAATAAGTCAAATCATATTAAATTAAATTATAAAAAAAATAAATAAATTCTTAGCCGTACAAAAGAAATCCAAGACTTTGGATTTGTGGAGTAGAATCAAATCATATCGCATTTTTTATCACAATAGAACTGTTTTTATTAAATGAATTTTTACGTTAAAGTATAGAAGAGATTTCTGTATTATAAAAAAAAATAAATTAATTTATCTAATTTAAATTTATGTAATTTAATTTTATGCCTTTGATATTGAACAAAAAAGTAAAATTATTAATTGTTTTAACATTTTTTACTAAGATAATAACGTGATAATCTGATTTTTAGTTATATGTTAACGTGGCTTATTAAATGTGACATGATTTTAATAAAATATTTTTTTGCTAATTCAAAAAATGAAAAAAAATTTTTTTTTGGTAAATAGATAATATATGTACTAAACCGAATGCCTTTGTCTATTTCTTTCTTCCGTTTCTTGAAAAGAGTCTCTAATAATTTTTTTCGTATATAACTTTTCATATAGTGCTTCCAACGTAAAAGGTAAAAGTGTTGAAAGAGTATAATAGTTAACGGGTTAAAGGATTAAACAAAAATTAATTTGAGTTAAAATAATAATTTTGTTTAAAAATAAATTTTATTTCACATAAGATATCAGTAAAAATATTTTAGGAAAAAAATTTTATTTTTTTTCATTTTCCAAGTCACCAAAAAAATAATTTTGCTATATATAATAATATACTGCCTATCAATGAAAAAAATTTTGATTTCTTTTTTTCATTTTTTCCTCAAAAAAAAGAATTTTAGTTTTTTAATTTTTTGGCAACATTTAACATGATATATCAACATATAATCAGAAGTTAAATTATTACATTATTATTTTAACAAAAAGGATTAATACGGTTATTAAATTTACTTTTTTGCTTAAATGTCAAAAATATAAAAATTAAATTATATAGATTTGAAGTAAAAAGATTAATTTACACTTTTCATATAGCGTGGCAATTTCAAGTTAACATCCTGACAATTTTCGTGTGCGACATTTAGCCAATTTATCAATTTGATGCATTTCCAGAGGTACAAAGACTATAATACTAAGTTTAATAATAAAAAAATTAAATTGCTCACCTGAATATAGTACAGGGACTGGTCAATGACTTTAACCATATTTCAAACTTGAAAGTATGAAATTGAATAAAGTTAAAAAGCTTCAAATTTTAGCATTATTAATTTTTTTTTTTCATTTTTAATTTACTAATGATAGTTGATGTTTTACATTATCACTGTTTTTGTAAATTCTTTCATGAAATATATTTATTTTAAAAAAATAAATGGAAGAAAAAAAATACAGAAAATGAAAAAAATAATTTTCTCTCTTATTTTTTTTCTTTTTAACTTTTTTAATGAAAAATATATTTCTAAAAATGAAAGGGAAAAAAAACTAAAAAGATAAAAAAAAAAAACACTTTTTCCTATTCTTCTATTTTTTTTTTCTATATTTTCTTTTCTTTCAAAGAAAAAAAGATAAGAAAAAAAAAAAAAAAAAACAGGTATCCTTGAAAGTAGAAACTAAACTTAAAAAAAAATAGGGAAATTATTGGTGATTAAATAAATGACAAAATATAGCTTAGTTAATCCCTCAATTTGCCCTAATCATTATAATTATTTATTGTTTATTAAGTTTTAATTAACCCTAAATTATAGATATGAGTTCTTAGCAGTTAAGTTATAAATTATTTATAGATATGTCCTAAGAGGTTAAAGTTATAAGATTCCATTCT
>JBBYHM010000019.1:20644627-20664581 GCA_038381775.1 Adansonia rubrostipa | reverse complement strand
GAGAGAGAGAGAGAGAGAGAGATAAGATTATGATGTGGATCTTGCCTATCTATCATCCAACACACTTCAACCCTTGAAAAGCTTCTAAGCACTTTCGCCCATCCTCGCCCTTACCCCATTCCAAAATATCGGTCCTACTTTCCAGTTGGCTAACGCTCAAATCCTTTTTTACTGCAGAAGATTTCATTGTTTCATTGTCACTTTCCTCAATACAACCAGTACGGAAAGGTAATGGGGGTACGGCAATGTCAATGCCAGTTAAGCAACAAAGAAGAGAATATATTTTATAAAAGAATTTTTCATATGGATAGCATATTTGATGAGACTTGAGAGGAGGAGAAGCATGGGTTTGCCGCTTGATTCCGAGCTTTGGGACAAATTTGTATGTCTGCCTAACTATAATTGATCATGCAACTGCAGAGTTGCCCGAGGCAAAAAGATTATTTGTCTCTCTTCTGCTGGCATTTACATTACAAAAATATTGAAGCTGATGTGATCATTGGCATTTGGCACATGAAAACAAGTGGAAACTGCAGTTTGATTTGAAAGATTATACAAGGAAAACTATAAATTATACAAAAATGATTTGAAAAATCCAATCTACCGACAGAAAATGAGATACCAAAGATTTTGAACATCTCATTCTATAATAGTAATGTTCAAATGTCAGACGCAGTTATTGTTTTTCAGAAGTTTTGAACTGAATGTATCCTGGAACATTAGCCTGAAATATTATGATCTGGTAATAGGTAGAATTTTCATAGTTGATCAATGATCCAGTTTATCCAAAAGTTGATCAATGGTTCATTTTTCAAGTATTTTCTGAGTTACATGAATATCAGTAAACAAAAGGTTCCAGTTCCAACTGGAGTCATGTTTTTTGTTGGTAAGCCTTCGGCTAGAATTTGAACCAAAGTCTTGTTGCTGCTGCAATCAGCGGTGCACTATAAGCTCAGGGCTCAGCTTGCTAAGGTCAATATACAAAAAGGAAATTTCCTTCTCATTTCCAAGAAACCGAGCCCTTGTTTCATTCCTAAATTTCTGACAACCTTAAAGAAATATGAGAAAGAATGGCCTAAAACATGTGAAGAGATACTGTTTTTAAAATGAATATTACTTATCGCGAATCGGAGTACCATTGAATATATATATATATATATATATATATATATATATATATAGAACATAATAATAGTTTGCAATTAATTTGTACGGATTGACGACACTATTCTTTTCACACATGAATTATGTCGTTGGAGAAAGCATTTCTGTGTACAAAATACCAATATATCTGTCATGGCCCTTTTTATTATGAAGTTTAATGCATCTGCAGATTATTAATGCAAATATTTGTAACAGAAACAAGAAAAATCATGACCAAAATGGAGTGCTACTGCTTAACATTATTTGGGCCGCCATTATTGCAAAAAACGGTTTTCTTATCTTCTGTCGGAAGGCCTCCCTTTTTTGACCCTTTAACTGGAACTTTGTAGTAAATCCGCATTACTCTCTTAGCAAAATCTTCGCACGTCGCTAGGCGTTGTCATTTGCCCACTTGCCTGACAATGGCAACAACTGTGTGCTGGAAAGTTTGACAAAAAACACACGCTCTGCAGCAAACCCAAGCCACTGCATACTACACCAAAATTTGGCTTATCTTATCCACCCCTCAAGTGTGAAAACTGAGTTTTTTGGTCCATGGATTGGTCCTCAAAAAAGGGTTTGTTTTCAAACTTCAATGCATGTTCTCCATGGTAGGCATTTTCCAGATCAAAAAGCGGCAGACCGGTGGTTGATTTTGGTTTTGGTTTTGGTTTTGGTTTTGCCGTCCCATAAAAGAATCCCCTCGAACTTCTCGTAAAATGGAAAAAAAAAAAGAGTTCAATTCAAAGAGTAGAAAAGAGTGAGAAACTTGGGGAGAAAGTTAAGTAATGCATGCGTAGGCAGTAAACTGAAAATACATACCATGAAAACGGTTGATAGATATGCCCCCTAAGGCTTTTTTTAAAAAATTTATTAGTCAGTACTTGACATGAGGGGCCAAGAAGACGCGGTTTTAGAGCTGCGAGACAGAGCAGCAACAGCTGGTTTTGTTTTGTTTTGTTTTTCTATATTGGGAAATGGTTTAGTACGTAGTATTATCTCCAGACTGCGCGTCTCTTGAAGTGAATCACAGCCCACAACCAAAAAAAAAAAATTCATTAAAAATAAGCCTCTGCAGATCCTGGAAGTTGCCTCTGAAGAATCCTATGTTTCTCTCTCTCTCAATCACATTACTATATAAAATAATCAAAAGGGTTTTTGCCATAAACAATATATTTTGGAAGATATGATCAGATACAAATAATCAAGACAAGAACAGTGAAACATCAAATTCGGAGCTTCATTCAGTCATGCAATTATTCATAAAAATTAATATTTAATAAATTTAAATTTTAAATTTTAATATTTATAATATTTTTTTATATATTTATGTCATAGACTTCTTTGTATAAAAAATATATATAATAAAAACCCTGCTAAAGTAGTTTTTGATTTGCCCTTTTACTCATTTTTTTAGTGCATTTGCTGGGTGTCAACTTGGGTTGTGGGAGGTGACTTGCTAGGTAAGTCAAGGTACTTTAGAAACAGCCATTAAACTTTCAAAATTTTAATGCTATGGGTTCCCCTTAGTCCCATAAGATCCAATTCAACTGCCATTTTTCCTTTAGAAGTTAGCAGCAGCTATATAGCCTGCAGAGATTTGGAAAATTAATTTGTGGACCTTCAAGCTGAATTCTTTTCTAGTTCATTGAGCTGCATCCTAAAACAGTCAGATCAAAATCTTAATTTGACTATTCACCTCTCTTAACAACTTTCAAATCATAGCATGTTATATTAAATGTCCATCTGTTTGCTGTTAAAACTTAAATCTTTCTAAGAAAATGGCGTCTACATTAATGATGTGATATTTAAATTATTCAAAAACGTTTTCTAGCTGTAATTTGTTCATTATTTACAACCCATTTGTGCAAATTAATCAACAAATAGGTTGAGTGTTGAGGTTTGCAAATTGACCTTTCTTCTATTAATCACACTATATTTTTCTTTCCACATGTTTGGTAGAAATTATTTATTTTATATTATTAGCCATAGGGAAGTGGGGGTTTTACCATTAGAGCAGGAAAGTAATGTCTATTTTTCCATTTATAAAAAGCTAAAAATATCTGTCTGTCAACCATTTTCTTATTCATATGTGAAACGATACTGATTGACCAAGGGATCTTCTTCCAATCTATAAATAGCAACAACCTTGTTTCTCCTCCACATTCAGCTCTTTATCTCATTCCTTTCATCACTTTTGAGAAGAACAAGAAACCAAGAACAAAAAGCTACCAAACCATTTGATCTTTTGCTGATCATCAAAGCATTGATTGAGTTTTCTGAGTGTGATTGTTCATCGAAGTTTTGACTGATAACCGAAGACTGTTGTTCATACTGTTTTTGATCTTTCTTGTTAGCTCCTTGCCAATGGTGAAGACTGATCAGCACAAGATCCAACCAGAGCCATCAAAGCAAATGATATCATCATCATCCTGCAAAAAGAAGAAATATAAGGGTGTGAGAATGAGGAGCTGGGGATCTTGGGTGTCAGAGATTAGGGCTCCAAATCAGAAAACGAGAATATGGTTAGGGTCTTATTCTACACCAGAAGCAGCAGCTAGGGCCTATGATGCTGCACTTCTATGCCTCAAAGGTTCATCAGCGAATCTCAACTTCCCAATCACATCCTCACATTATAATATTCCTGATACCGTCATGTCTCCCAAGTCAATACAAAGAGTGGCGGCAGCAGCTGCAAATAGTTTTGTTGACAATGCCATTGCCGCCACCCCACCACCACTATCTCCACCTTTTCTCTCAACAACCTCCTCCTCCTCCTCATCATCAGTCTCTTCACCATCAATGTCCTCCTCAATATCTGATCAAGTTGATGATGATGATTATGTGTCGCTAATACAATCTCTCGTTGCGGACGACAAGCCTGTTTCTCTGATGGAACCCTGGTACTCCTTTGACACCCTGCAATCTCCCAAGTATATTGATCAGATGTTCAATGCAGCCTCATTTGATCCACCATCAATGATCTATGATTTTTATGAGGAAGGCGATGATATTCGTCTATGGAGTTTCTGCTAAATGCAAAAATTAAACTCAAAGCCAAGGCATTACACCATTCTTTTTGTCCATTCCTATTCATTGATCTTCAGTTTTTGATTGAAGATGTTACTGACAGTGACCAAAATTCACATTTTATCGTATTTTGTTAGGGTGATGATAACATTTTTTTTTTTTTGGAATATCAAGTTGGGGTTTCTAGATATTCAAAATATGTATCAATTATACAAATTAAATGTCATATTCAATGTTATTAATGATCACCTTTACCTTTGTAATGGAACAAATAATTAAGTGAAAGAAAAAAAAGAAAGAATCATCTTTTTCTAAACGTTTATTCTTGAATGGTATGTGTTTCTCATGCTATTGGTATTCCATTTATTTCCATAGGCCATTGGAAAGTGTCGAGAGCACCCCAGTTTCATTTGTTTATTCTCAAAAATGTCTGTTTCACTGGGAACAAATTGCAGATATTGTTGAAACTTGAGATACTTCTGATGAAAAAATTCACAGTTTGCATTATCTTGCCATAAAGAATCACAGTCATATATGATTATACGTGTCGACGGTTAGACGCAATTTGAAATTTTTTAATTTTTTAAAGGTTCGAATTTGAAAATTTTTAATTTTTTATAAGTTTGAATTTGGTTTGATTTATAAGCTCGAATTACTGTTAAAAATATTAAAAAATATTTTTATATTTTTATTATTAATTTTAAATAAAAATATTTTTATTAATTAAATAATTATTTAGATTGATCTTAATTAAAAAATAAGCTATCCAACTCTTCAATAAATCTACGTACAAGTCGATCTACTTCCGCCTAGCCGAACAAGTTGCTTAGCTCTTGAACAATTCTACGTATGGTATGCACCTTTGCAAATTCTTAACTGATAAAACGTTACAATTAAGAATTATAGCAGAACTTTATTAGCTAAATTAATTGCTAAAATAACATTACTTCCAGTTGTTTGTTTGCTGTGCACTGTCTTTTCCTTTTGGTTCTTTGTTTACGTTTCATGGACCCAATCTAGACTAGCAAAGGCTATAAAAACCCATTTAGGGCCGACATTACCTTGAGTTTTCGATCATGGATCCAAGGAGTTTAAGCCCAATCCAACTCAGTGTTTTACCATTTGCCTGTTGTTACAAAGAAAACGATTCCAATTTCCGAGCACATTGCCGATTTGCATTTGTTTGCTTTGCTTCTATCATTCAATTTCAGCTTTTGACACAGAAACTGACCAGTACAATGGGTTATTCCAAGGACCAGCTGATTTCCCATTTACAGGTTTTCTTTTTAATTTTTTTAATATTTTTGGATTATTTTTAGTTTTCATCTTTATCTTTTTTCTTTTTTTCTTATCTACTTTTCAATACCCATTCAGTTTTTAGGCAATGATTCATTATTTACAGTTCAGTTTTGATTTGGGTTTTCGTTAGTTGGCTTTAAATTCGGTTTTTTTAATGGTACGAATACATCAAGTAGACTGTTGGAACCCTAATTAAGTTGTCAAAATATGTTTTTTTTTTGGTTCTAAATTATGAACTTTTTTAGATATTTGCACTATTAATGGATGAAAGATATTGTAACCTTTCTAGTTACGTGGTATTGGTTTCAGCAGTATTTCTTTGTTTGTATGATCCAACTGTGATTGAATTTGATGAATTTATGTCAATTCTACTAGCCTACCGAGAGAAAATGAGACCCTGATAGCATCAATGGAGTACATAATCATAGTCATAGCTTTTCTTTAGTTATGGTCGCTATGCTTCTTTTGTACCCTTTTTCTTTAGTGACTGATATGTGCGTTGGGATCTTTCAGGAGCTTCAAATAGATTTTTCACAGTATGAACATCCCGTTGTTTTGACAGTCGAAGCTCAGGTAAAAGAAGACTGCTAACTTGGCTCATGAATCCATACTGCATACGCACATACACACATGTATTGTGGATTCTAAAACTATTTATTCTCAATCAGGAAAAATATGTTGGGAATCTGGGAGGCGCACTGAGCAAAAATTTGTTCTTGAAGGTATTGTATAAGCTTCTGTACTGTTAGTTGGATGTCTATACTGTATGAATCTTGGCATTGTTTCTGATTTTTTTGTGATTGCAAATGGCTATCAATGCAGGACAAGAAACATAGGTACTATGTTATCTCTGCTCTTGCAGATACAAAAGTAGATTTGAAAGGTACGTGCTTTCTGCCCTGCTTGAATTTTCATAATCTTTTTATATAATGCATGGGAATAGTTTATTAGTCTCACATGTTAGTGTCGATGTGGAAAATCTGAAGTAATTTTCAGATGTTAATGAGAGTTGTGTGTTGGCTTCAAAGCTCTGCAGTTTTATCTCAGAGGCTTGGTTTAGGGAAAGGTGGTCTAAGAATGGCTCCAGAAGAGGCATTGGGTGAGATACTTCAGGTTTGTTTATATATTAATTTAAACTTGTTTATAGCAAAATTTTCTGAGATTGTATCATGAATAAGTGTATGAATTTAGTATAGAAGTCTTTGCCTGCTGGTTTAGTGTTCTACTTATTCTACTCCAATTATATGAGCAGATTGCTTCTAATGGTATTTCGTTTCTAAAATATAGTGTTATGTTTAAAAAGTATTTCATTTCTAAAAAGTATGCCTTCATCCAATTTAAAAGAATGCAAAGACAAAGGACAAGCTACCAATCAAATGATAATTCACTTTTTCATTTCTTAAAAAAATAATTTTGGGTAATCAGTGTTAAGTTTTTCTTTTTCTTTTCTTTAAGTCAATAAGAGGTTAATGGTTAAGTAAGCTTGTCACCAAATATTGTCAAATATATGATGGTAAGATTATAATTTACTCTTTTATATTGTTATTTTTCTTTCACTAATGATCATATATATGATAGCATGATTGTAATTCACCCTTTTATGTTGTTGCTTCTGTTTTGTACATTTAAGGTTCCACTAGGATGTGTTACTCCATTTGCTGTAGTAAATGAATCTGCAAGGTATGCAATTAAGTTCCATTTCCTTCAGGCTTTCAAACATACTTGCACTTTAGTGCTGAATGGTACATAAATCATTCTTTTCTTAGGGTCTGGTAATTCTATTGGCTGTGTACATAGGAACAGAAGTCCTTGAAGCTCTGAGTTCTTGTGTTTCTTTTGCTGTAGTTAGGACACGATGGTGTTCTATTTGTAAAATCCCTAATTATGAATTCATGCGCATGTGATAGTACGTGTCATTGGATTTCATCCACAAAGGACCTTGAGTCATGCATACGCATTATTAGATGTTTTTGTGAAATTTTAAGAAAATTTTTCATCTTCTTTTTCTTGTTCTTCTGAAGAAGTGCGCCTCATTGATGCTACCTTTGTCTTTGAAAATGTCAAGATAACTTCAAAATGAGAAGATTGGATAAAAAAATTTTTGGATAAAAAATTTTTTTCCTTATTGGTGACTTATTATCTTTTCTGTCAACTGAAAAACTGTTGTTGCTGACTTTCTCTTTTGCATTCATGCGTGCATGAAAGAGGCTGGGCCTTTGTGAAAAAAAAAATGATAAATAATGTAACGTGCACTGCAAAAATTTCCGCATTGAGAGATGTACCTAGTCCTAATGATCATTAGGCAAAATTTTCTGCATTCAAAGATGTACCTAGTTCTAATGATCATTAGGCAAAAATTATAGGATGATTTCTTTACACCTTAGATGCAAGTGATGCCCTTCCCTCCGTTCTCTTTTCTCTCTGTGACATAGTATGTTTGATAGGATATTTGTAAAGATTACTTGCTTCTTTTTGACAGTTTTCTTCAGAGTATTTCTAGCATTAATTTTCTGTTTTGTCAATATTTTTTAAGACACGTCTCACTATTGTTGGATCAAGGATTCAAAGCTCAGCAGTTTTGCTTTTTTCACCCACTCTCCAATGACATGTCAATCTGTAAGTCGGAAAAAAGAGTATGCAACTTTTTGTTACCTCGCTGCAACAAGATATGTTCATATCCTCCTCTTTTGGAATCACTCTCAGGCTTTATTGTTACCTATGATGGATTTAGTGGTTGAGGGAGATTATTTGAAGAGAGTTTTTTTTTTTTTCCCTCTTCAATGAACTGCCAATTGAAAAGTAAACATCATATGTTTTGGAATTGTTTTAACCTAATTGGGTTTCTATCTGGAACATAAGTGTGTATGGCATTGTTCTACTTTATTGGGTTATGGTAATGCAAACTAAACAAAATGCATAAAAGCTCTTAAGCCAAACCATCAGGTTAAAACTTGCTTCTTCCTTTTCTGTCCGTTCTTGTCAGTTAGTTGGTTACCATAAGAATGCCATGAGTATTCATGGTATATGCAATTTATTCATTAAGGTCTAGAATTCTGTGATAGAAAAAGGGGACTGGCTTACTAGGATATGGCTTTATGTAACCGGGAATCAATGAGGAACTTAGTCAATCCCGTTGTTTCTGAACTTTAATTTTTTGGTGCCTGATTGAAATAATTCCTAATTGATTTATTCCCAGCTCTTAATGCCAACGGTCTTGACAAGTTTCTGAAATCAATTGGGAGAGAACCATCATATGTAGATTTGGAGGTGATTTTAATTTTCTTAATCTGACACATTTCGCCAGTAATGATTTGTTAGATTAGCTGATCTAATATTGGTCTATTATTGGCAGGCTAACCCGCATGTAGGGAAAGATCAACCGCCCGATCTAGCTGCTTTTGTTCCAGCAGATGCCCCAGTTCTGTCAGATCTTCCAGAAAAAGCACCTTCTTCGCAAGATTCTACTGGAAAACATGTTAATGCTGCTAGTAATTCTGCAGCAGTTACAGGTAATTTATCTAAAAGAATTATCATTTACGAATTGATTTGATAATAGATTGTCACTTTCAGACACAGGTTACAAATTCCTAAATTTTGTCCTTATTCTAACCTTCTTTGAAAAGTAAAACTAAAGTTTCTCTGTTGCTTCATTTTATTGAATTATTAATTATTTTTTTTGGAATTCCACGTGCTCAAATCATATTCAGTGTTCCCCTATTTCTTTTTGATCCCAAGACTTATACTTGTTTTGGGTTCTAAGCATTAGCCTACGTTTTGATGTGCCAATGTCCCGTTAGGTGTCTGTTTCTTGTCGGGGTAAAACCGATTGTCATTTTCATGAAGGCAATGAAAAAAATTTATTATTCGTCTGGTAACCTTGAGAACTCTAATGTTTGTGTGACGGTTCGGTGTCCAGCTCTGCAGTTGATCATTGAGTAACATAGTATTTATCTGTCAAAATAATATGTGGCCCTTTCTCTGCTCTTGGATGTAGCAAAAGCTGTTAAGCCATCTGTTAATGTGCAAACTGTTAAGGAGAAGCCAATCAATAGTGTGCGGCCATCAATTCCTGCTGCGGATGCTGGGAAATTTGTGGAAGAGCTTCTGGATAGAGCATCTGCCTTACTGCTTTCGGAAGTAAGCTTAATGTTATACTTTTGATCAACATCAACTTTGATATTCTTTTTTTACTAGTTATGAAACGAATACAGATTTCGGAGGACTCCATTAAGCAGCATGGTGGACAGCTTGGAGCTGAGGTAGCAAAAAATGTTAAAAAATGTCTTAGAGAAGACCTAAAGAACCTTGCTGTAAGTATAACAATCGAGTAATTCCTTTCTTATTTAGTATATTTCGACAATCACACATTTGTTTTCCCATCTTTTTTCCCATTCCTTTTCAAATAAACGACAAAAGAAACAGATACCGTGTCTATAAAATTTTTGTATGGCTACGTACAATAATAGTATGGAATGATAGTTATGAACGACAAGTGCCATGCGTATTTTAACTTTTTACTCTAATAAAAATGGTGACTTTTCCATTGCAGACGATATTCAAGAACACAGCATATACCGAAGGGTTTTATGCTGGTACTCGCTATCAACCCAAGCGTCTTTGAACTCGGTTGTGATGCTTCTTAAGCTCCTTTGTACCATTTTGCTTGCTGGGAACAAGTTCTGACCAAGAAACAAAAATCAATGGGCGAAATCTACTTCTCATTGTTTACGAGTCATGATTTTTTTTTTTTCATCTCATTTTTATCTTCATCCAGACATTTGGTAGTAACTATGTACCCTGTTTTCAGAATCAGAGAAATAAAAATGTTAATTGAATACACTATTAACTGGAGTAGTTTCTGGAATACTATTAGCAAGGCAATTCCCTTGCCTCTCCTCCAACCTTGAAATTCCTCTTGGCAGACTGGCCATTGAGAGTCACCGCTTAAATGAGTTTCCGTGATATTAAGCGGGAATTTCCATCGATTGTTTGACTCCCGGCGTGTCATTTAAACCTGGTCCAAAAAGGATGTTTCTTGGACCAAGACCAGGGCTAAGACGGTTCAGCTGTGCCTCGACCAAAAGGACAAGTATCCAAGTAAAGGAGTTTTATTTCATAGGCTGGCCCAACTTCAATCTCATAGTTATGTTGTCAACTGCACAGATTGTTGCACATTATTGGGCCTAGGTAAGGTTGGGGGGGGGGAGAAGAGAACATAAGAATTGAGAGTTTGGTGCAGTTAATTTATGTGATAAATTGACACAACAACAATAAAAAAAAACTGAACCCTTTGTTATGCGTTCACCTTTCTATTGGTTATGGATAGCATAAACAAAAATTAAAAGTAGCCTGTCATTTGACTATAATACAAAGGTCTAAAAGATTATGGCTAAAAAATCCCTAAATCTAAAGAACATGTTTTCAAACATTAAGTGGGCATTTTCCGCTTTGGAACCAAACGCCAAGTCCCATGATGGAGGCTTTTACCTAATACCAGAGGCAAAAAGGTTATTATTACTAGCAACCCCTAAATTATTTTATATATATAGAATTAATTCTTTTCTATGTTGGGTGTACTAAATCCACATCGATACGAGAAATTTCTCTCGTCTTTTAAAATGTTTAGTAAAATATTTAAAGTTTAATCTATGACACTTTTTATAAAAAAAAAAAAGATTTAGATAAAACCTAAAAGATGTTATTAAAGAAACTTTGATATCGGTCAAAATTAATGATCTGCAACATGGATAAATGATAAGTATTATGGACTACTTTAATCATCAGTCTTAAAATTCAAAAACAAAGAAAAGGCTATACATATAAATTTACCTCTAGTCTAGTGTACTATGATTGCATTATTCCATTCTATGTATATATATATATATATATATGTATATATATGTGCTTAAGTTAATTTCCTAATCTAAATTATTAATTAATTCTTTCCACCCTAATTATTGAAGATTAAATTTGAAGCTTGATAAAATTCTCGCCGGGCAATATCTAGAAATATAAAATAAAAACTTGGAGAAAGCTAATAATAATCACTTTTCATATATGATGTGCATAGTAAGTTATTATTGAATTTTATTTCATATATATTTATGCATTGTAAATTTTATAATAATTTTTTGGTAAGTTATTTTTAAAGAAAAAATTATAATTAATATAAGCTGTCTTTTTAAATTGATAATAATATATTTATATGAATTTTTATAAATAATATATTCTTAATTGATGCATATAAATACTCATTTATCGGTTTCATAAATTTTTTATCTTTTTGATGAATTTATATATATATATATAAATGAAATCATAGTTTGAAGTAAGGAATCACATAGGTTAAAATTTAAAACTTAAAATTATTAAATATTATTATTTAAAAATAATTATATAAATCAATTAAATTAAATTTTAAAATTAAAAAAACAGTGGTGAGCGCTAACAGCTACATGTTATGATTCATTTCCTTTCTTATAAAGAAAGATATTGTCAAAGTGTTAGGTGGCTGCTGCTCACCTTCCTCCTTGCTGGCAAAATCTATGCCTTTCAAATTCATTGTTAGCTCTAACGTTGTATTTTGGCATTGTATTTATATATATATAGTTTGGGTTTGTTAATAAGTGTCTGTAGAATTTATTTTACTGTTAATTAATATATTATTTATATTATTATTATATTAAATAAAATAGTTGACAATGTTATTTATTATTTTATAATGAAAATATTATTATATATAATAATATTGAAGAGTATTTCTATAGCAAAATTCATATAACTTAAGAGTTGAAAGATTAGGTGAAAAGAAAATTCAATTTCCATGTGATTCAACACACCAAAACCATCCCCCTTATGATGAAGCTGATATAATGCTACAATACAAGCATGCAATGGGCGCCGAAGAATGACTGTTCAGAGTAGTTTGGTTTTATTGATTGAGGAAGAATCCCTAAGAGCTACACCCATTCATTGTCGGATAAAAATAAATATTTTTTGTAATCTCGATTGACTCCATTTGTATTACTATTATCTGATTAAATTATTTTTTAAATTTAATTATAATATTTTTAAAATTATAAAATAAAATTTTAAATTAAATCCAACATTGATTTGGACAAAGTAAAAATAAAATTTCGAAGCAATACAGTTTACCACCCCACCCCCACAACTTTGATTTTTAACAATGAATTTAATTAGCATTTTAAGTGTTCATTTAAGTAAACAATAAACTTCAAAAGGATTAATTAAGGGGAAAAGCTAGCAAGCATCAAGTGCTTCAAAATTTAGCTATAGCTTTATTCATTTATTTATTTTTTTTGTTCATTAATAATTTAACTAAAGCTAATTATGTTTCTTCGATTTTGCACCCATTACTATCAAGTGCATGTCTCATGGAGACAATGGTTTCCAATCCTAATCCTATCATTTACAAATATATTTTTAAAAAGTAAATAATGATTTAAATAATAGATTATCAAGGTATGATTTTGAAAAGCTCAGTCAAAATCCCAATAGCCAAAATGGTCAAAGCTAAGTCAAATTTGGTTAAACGAATTTAATTGGCTTTTTTTATTGATTGGATGAAACGATGAGTTTTACAATTTTTCGAGTTCCACAAGTCATTGATTTTCTATTTAAGTTGTTCGACTCATTGATTTTCGATTTAATATATATATATATATATATATATATGGGTTTCTTATTTCAACATCGAATATTAACTCCCTACATTTCTTGAGGGATGGCCAAAATAAGAAGAAATTCTTTGTCCAAAAAGCAAGAAATGGAAAAGAAAAATGAAATAAATTTCAACAGACCAAATTGAACCAACCATTTTTGGCCCAAAAAAACCGAGTCACCAGTAATTGGAAGTCAATGGTTTGAAATTTAAATTTGGACTTGGCATTATTTTGTTGATTCATTCGTTCCATCAAACGGTTGTGTTTAGTTGAAAACCGGAACGGTACTAATAATTTAGACTTTGGCATTATTTTGGACTGGGTATTTTTTTGTTGGTTCATTCATTCTATCAATGACGTCAAAATCGAACGGTATTAAAAATTATCAATATTAATGTAGTTAAAAATCGATATGTATAATGAGAGAGCTGAGTGCGATAGAGACTTTTTAAAATTCTTTTATTTAAATAAGGGTTAGATAAAGTGTAGATTAATTTAAAAGTTTGTTTTACCATTAATAATAATATTAACATGATATTTTCATGTTATTATTTATATAATTTTATAATTAAATTGAAATCATGTTTTTATTATCAAGTAAAACTTGGACCTTGTAGGTTTGAATATGAGTTAGGTTATAATTCAACTTTTGAATAAGTGTATTGAGGATAAAAGAAAATGTATTAAGAAAAGAGAAATGGTGAAAAATAAAAATATGAGATGATATAAACTGAGATTTGAAGAATATATTGAATGCAAGGTAATTTAATTGAAGGGGGATTAAATTGAAATAAAATTTGAAGATATTTCAAATCGTATTTATTACAATAATAATAGAGAAGGCAAGATTAAAAACGTGAACGATTCATGGTTCGACCATGATAACCTATATCTATGGAAAAAAAAAACTCAAAGAACTATATTGTTAATATTCTCCATTGTTTATAAGTTTTTATATATATATATATATATATATATATATAAACACGTACCGGTAGTGAAAAAAAATTACAAGTGGAGTCAATAAGGTAACATGTATATATTTAAAATTAGAAAAAAATTTACTTACGTTAGTATAAAATTAAGTTAATTTACATAATTTTATAATATTTTATATAGTTTATATTTATTTAATAACCATCGTATTTCATGTTTTATTCATATAAATTATGCACATTGAATTTCAAATAATATCAAAAATGATAATTGTTGATTCGATTTAAAAGAATTTTAACTGTTAAATATATACTGAAAAAATAATATTTTCAATCAATATAACAAAGATATCAGATTGATTCGAAACTTCACTTGTACGATAAATACAATTTATATTATTAAATCTAATAATTGATTTGTTAAAATATTAATTATATAAAAAAATTCAC
Organism: Adansonia rubrostipa; assembly: GCA_038381775.1. NCBI lineage: Eukaryota > Viridiplantae > Streptophyta > Magnoliopsida > Malvales > Malvaceae > Adansonia > Adansonia rubrostipa. The sequence goes on along the minus strand of JBBYHM010000019.1, from coordinate 20,650,042 downwards.
TAATATAAGTGAATTCTTCCTATATATATAAAATATATATCATATAAAGATGGTTCATATCAATTTAAAAAAGAATTCAACAAAAAATTCATATCATATTTTACTGTAATATATATATATATAAATGATTCTCACCAATTTTTAAAAAATTAAACAAAAATATTATATCATAATCTCTAATATATCAAATTATAATTGTAATGTTATTTTAAATATATAGTATCATAATCCCTCATATATATATATATATATATATATATATATATACAAAGTCAAAGGGAAGATATTAATTTTGTGATGTAAACCCTAAGCAATTTCTTGCCCTTAGAGCAAGATTTAAGGTGGAGGAAAGAATCTAATGGGAGAGAGGGGACTTCTGACCGATCGACCAACCCATCAACAAACCTCTCATATTATTTATGGCCAATTTTTTTTGGCTTAAAAAAGTCAACAAAGAAGACTGGAATTAGGTGACTAAACCAATTCACAAGTTCTATGGAAACAAAAGAAAAAAAGATGGGATGAGGCAGAAAGTAGCTTTGTTTTAACATCACAGCTTCAAAAGGAAAAAAAAAAAAATTCATTATCGAATTGGACTTTTCATTTGATTGTCAAATCAAATATCCCCTCTTTTCTTCTTCATTTTCAGTTCTGTCTGTGCCATTTAAATTCCCAACCACATTGCCCCAAAAAAAAAAAAAAGAATAAAAAAAAACAAAAGGCTATGAAATGAAACAACTGTCCAATTGAGGTACCTGTGCGGAACCGCCGCTTCATATTTTCACAAACTTTGGTCACATTACATTCTTTAGCTTTAAGGAAGCTTTTACAAAATGACATTTAATTGATAGTAATAAGTGTTGGATATCAATGTTAATTTAAAAGTATATAATATAAAATACATATTCAATATGTAAGTTGTCATACCTAGATACATAATGTAAGATTAATTGCATGATTGATATTTATGGTGAATAAAAAATTATTCTCAAAACACTTACTTGAAGAGGAAGAGTATTAATTGGTGTATTTCCGAGCCAAGTCGCGCTCCGGCTTAGACTTGGTTAAAGGTGATGTGGGCCATATCTTTTTGGAGCCCAACTCATTAATATATATTAGCCCAGCCCGAAACTAATTAATTATCTGATTAATACATGTCTTTCTTTTGAACAATTATATCTATTCATTTGGTCGATTTTATAAATTGTCTCAAACAATTTTTTCAGAAGTTGTTCATTTTCTAGTTTTTCTTTCTTCCTTCTCAATTTAGTAATCATTTATTGAGAGAGAATTTGTTGTATCTTTTTTGGTTTGCTGTGTCCGAACTGACAATGGTTTTAATCCGCAAGTGATTGAGGAGGCTCAAGAGGTGAATTACACCAAACTGTCAAGTACTTGAAAGATAAGGAATTATTATCTTAAAGTCAGAGGTTCTACCTCGACTCAATCATTGAATTTCAGTTTTCGTCTAATCCGGTAATTCTGTTTCATACTTTTTTTTTCTGGTTTTTTATTTACCAATTATTGTTACAATTATTGCATTGCAGTATCTGTAATTTTTTTTCGTATATATCTATCTAAATATTTTCCAACAATAAGTTCATGACAAATTTCTATGGAGTAATATTTTAGAGTTTAACATTTTTTTTATTTTCTTTAAGAAAAATAATATATATATTTTTCAAATTGAAGGAAAAAAACCATAAATTCACACAAATTTAATCCAAATAGTAGAGAGAGCAGTTGCAGTTCCATCTTCTTACAAACTAGGGTTCGGTTTTTATGAGCACTTCAAAAGTAAAATTTTCAATGTAATCGTAAAATAATTCGAGAAGTAAATTAAGTCCAAACAAAACTTGGGACACTTTGATAGTATTAAAAAAACTTTTGTTAATTAATAATCAATAATTGTAAACTTCAGCCAAAAAAAAAAAAAAACCAATGATAAATCTTTCAACGCAAAAGCAAAACTGTTGCATATAAAATAACAAAATTACTTTTAATGAAGTAAAGAAAAAAAGGGTCATTGTTGAATACAGAATCTAAATAGTGCTTTGTTTAGTTGCTCGTAGGATTTAATTGGTTAACTAGCCATAGAAATACGATGGATTTAAGCTAAGCCTACGCTTTTTTTTTATAAAAAAAGTCATAATTTAAAGATATGAGAAGGTTAAAAATATTTAGATTCGAACTTTAAATTTATTAAATATTAATTAATTATATAAATAAATTAAACTTTGAGTTTGTAATTTTCTTTTTATATTTTAAATGATTATGTTTATTGTTTTCTAGTTTCCTCTTTTTTGTTTAAAGTTTTGGACAGAAAAGATTGCAGTTCCAATGTTATTCAATGCAACTATATTTGGTTATTGTGCAATTAATTTGGTCAATTTAACCTCCTACACTGTCCCTTCAGAGAATATTTAATGTTTTCTTTGACTGCTAACCTCAAGAAAACATTTACATTTTTGGCCCAAGAAAGCTTTCTATATAAATGTATATTTGTTGATTAATTCATATAATCATAACAAATATAAAATAACTTACAAGTTCGTTCGAAATAAAAACAATTTGATTCATTAATAAACAAAATTATAAAATAAAAATTGTTCATTAACCACACCCTTATAAAGATTTTTCTTGAGTATTCTCTTTAACATCGTCAAAAACTTGTTTCTAAATTTTTTTAGATGGTAATTAAAATTTTCTTCTAAAACATTCGAGACACTTGAAGAAATTATTGTGTCAATTTGCTTTCATTCCTCTCATTAAACCATTTGTCACACTCGTAACTCTAAGTTTAACTCGATTATTTTTTAATAAATAATTCTCATTAGAGGTCATGAACTTGGTATGCCATGTCAAGCTTCAACCTTGTTAAAGATAATCAATATGTAATTTGGAAAAAGGAAAAAGGAAAAAAAAAATTCAAAGGGCCTATCTTTGAGAAATGCTTTGAGCTAGAATTTGCTTGAAACCTAACTTTTATGAGAAGAATGTCGAAAATCTCAGTTCAATGAATCAATAACTCCTTTTAAGTACGTAGGTTCCATATTAGGTTATAGCTTGATCAAGACATCATCTTTTTTTTTTTCCTTCTTTTTTCTCACAGTTTCATTCATGGAGACTTTTGCCAATCTTGCATGCATTAAATCACTGCAAGAAATCAAAAGAAATCAGTATTTTCCTGTACTGGTTTTAAGCAAGTTCTAATATTATGTGGATCATTGAGTCGTCAGTCAATACCCACAATCTTTTTTGTCTTTTTTTTTTTCCTTGGAAAAGATCAAGCTTTTCCCTAAAACCTACAACCATATCACTTTTCTTCTTAGTAGAGTTAGAAAAAAATTGACATTGTAATTTATGGGTGGTTTTGGGATCTGCAATCTAGCTTAACTAATTTAGAAAATTTAAATTACGATGATAGATAATATTAATCTTTTTAAATTAATTTTTTTAAATTTATAAATAATTATTTGATATATTGTCAACAGAATAAAAAAATTTTATAAGCAGTAATAGAAGAAGATACATATCTCTTAAAATATATTTAAAAAATAAAATAATAAAAATACGATATATGTCATCTTAACAACATTATAAATTTTTTCTATAAGCAATAATAGCAGATGACACTTGTCTCTTAAAACATATTTAAAAGAATAAATAATAAAAAAATACAATATGTGTCATCTCACTAATACTATAAAATTTTTTAACTTTAACAGTGTATGAATAATAATCTAATTAAAAATTAATAAATTATAAATTATAAATTATAAATTAAAATCTAAAATCTATATTTAGGTTTACAATACCACCAAATAAATTGCCCAATTGGACCATATCATGATTTCCTATTGCAGACAGAAAAGCAAAGTAGGTTCGATTGTCTTTTGTAATTTTCCTACAATGTTATCATGGTGTGTCACAACGCATAAACTTCTTATGATTTAATAAACGGGTTTTTATTAACGAATATTTTTCAAAAATTTTTAATTTTATCAAAACAAATAAATTATGATTTTTAATACATAAAATATTATAAAATTGATTACCAATTATTATATTTAAAATAAAATATTAATATAATATCTTAATTAATTTTAACAAATATCATTACAACATTCGTTGAAAAAATTTATGATAAAAAAAATTTAAAAAAACATTTAGAAGCTCAATAATTACACCCATTCTTTAGTCAAAAAATCTGAAACCACCTTTGCATTTTGGTCTACTTGAATCATTGAAACAAGACAATAAAGATAATGCAATGTTGGATCTGAAAATCCTATCCATTTTCACACAATTTGTTCAGTGTTTTTTCTTTTTTTTTAAAAAAAAAATTGAAAATAGACAAGAAATTATGGGTGAATGCAGAAGAACCACATGAGTTTTCTTTGGTCCCTTGTTGTTAGAGATCCTAATGAAGCTGGAATTATGGCAATTTTAATGACATCATAGATTTTTATCAGATCTTCTTGGCTTGGGAATCATGCGTTGGTTATCGAGTCAGGAACAAGAAATTGAGGCTTTGGTCAGATTGGAGACTCTTTAACGAGTTGGATCATTGCTTGCTTCATTTTTATCAGGTTGACTTTGTTTCTCTCCATAAGGAGACTAATGTGCTAGCATGTTCACTGACAAAGCTGGGGTGGTACGGGAGATTTGTTTTATGCTATTGGTTGATACTGCTATGAAGAGTTTTAAGAGGCATTAATGTTACTTGGATGTCTTGTACTCTCTTATCTTCATGAAATGTAACCACGAGTTGATTATTAACTTCTATTAACTCAAAATATTCGTAGTAATTGTTTTTTTGAGATTTATAAGTTTTGGGTATTTAATTTTTTTAGAGAATTTTATATATTCGTATATATAGAATAGGTTATAATTTGAAAAAAAAAGATTTGGATTAAAAATATTATCTCAAATCTACTAGAAAATATTTTTTATTGACAATTATATAAATCAATTATATTAAATCTTAATTTTTTTTATGTGCTTCAACATTCATCTTGGCTTAGCTAACATCATTTTTTTTTTGGATGCATTCATATTATATTCGTGTATTTTTATATCATAATCGTATTTAAATTATTATATATTTACATAAATTTTTTATTTATTAATAATTTATAGTATATAAATTCTTAACCGCTTATATATTTATATCATATTCATATTATTTTTTTATATAATATTGTAATTAATTTTTTCACATCCGCTATATCTCAAAATTAAAGCTTACGGCCATACATTATTAAGACCAGAATTGAATAAGGATTCTGTCAAATTTGATGTAAAAAGAACTAGTAATTTATTTTTCCATGAAGAAAAATTAATTTTCTCAGTAGTAAATTTTAAAGTTTCCCAAGTGAATTTTTGTTACAATATATATATATATATATATAT
>JBBYHM010000019.1:20621583-20639133 GCA_038381775.1 Adansonia rubrostipa | reverse complement strand
AATAACTCACCTTCAATAAAATAGCACTCGCCTTTGGGACTTCTTTGAACATATCTCCTTCAACATTTTCTATGCCTATAAATATATATGAAGTCAAACCGTTGCTAATCAGCAAAGTTAATCAAAAGATTTTACATCAAATAAAATTATCTATTCACCGAAAGTGAAGTTTAAAGAATTCATCAGCTTATTTAATAAAATGGCACATGTTCCTTAAGATTATTATAGTAAAAAAATATATAAAATTAATTAATTTTTAATTTAAAAAATAAAAAAGAAGGGAAAAAAAAAACTCTCACATTAATTATTAAGGTGAAAAATAATAAATTTGTTATTTTCTGTTAAAGACACCCAACTAAGCACCCATTATTGTCAAGCCAATCAAGTCATGCAATGAAAGAATCAACTACAATACAAGAGAATCAAGGAATTAGACAAGCAATCAGCTATATTTTAATCCTATTATACGGTTGACTTACCAACTATATTTTAATCTTAAATATTATAAATAGCAAATTCTTTTGAAAGTAAAAATATTTTTTTGGTGGCCAAAGTCTGCTTCGTGAAATTTGACAAGAACTTAATTACCTTTATAGGAAGGTGCATATTTTATTACCCTAGGCAGATCGAAGTTGATACCCCTTACCGAAGGGTACTTGGAAATGATCATGTTAATGGTGGTTCCAAGTCCACCGCCAACGTCAACCAGTGAAGTTATACCCTCGAACCCATTGTAGAGTTTGAGAATTTGGTTCATAACAATGGCGGCATGCTCACCCATTGCCTTGTTGAAACCCTCGTTCATTTCTGGATCCTTTTGCAAGTACTCATACAATGACATGTTATGGGCCTTGTTGAATGGAACCACGCCTTCAACAACAGCATCCTTTAAGTAACACCTGTATATAATCAAATTCAAAAGTTTTAGATCAAATTTTTAGATAAATTTTTGTTCTTTAAAACTTCATTTGTTTAATATTTTTATTATTCGACTTGATTTCATGATGGTATTCATAAAATACGATTTATAAATATAGATTTAAATTTATAATGTTACACATAGTTTTATTTACGAGTTAAATAGCTCACCTAGTTTGACAAGCACAATTTGTATTATACAAGTTTTAAATTTTATTATCGGACTTGAATCATTATTCACATAATAAAAATAATTTTTATTTAAGTTTAAATATAAAAATATATAATTATGAATATAAAAAAAATTTTAAAAATATATTTTACAGTAATTCAAGTTTATGACCAAGCTAAATCCTAACTCGAAAATAAAATTCATCGATGCTCGGCTTGGCCATAAACACCGCTAGTTTAGTGAAAGAAAAATACCGCAAGTCATCTCCAATGGCATGAAAGCGGGAGAGTAGCGAATACGAGGACAAAGATCCTTTATCTTGGGTTTTAATGAATAATTTTCCCGCCTTGGTTAAGCCATAAAGCCTCTCAAATCCACCGTTTTCCAGTCGGCGGGTACGGCAGCTAAGCAGAGAGTGGGCGGCCAGCAGGCGCAGCATGCGGTCCAGCGCCGAAGGCGCGTCCCGGTTGCTTGTCTGGGGTATCTTTGAGACGATGTAACTAGCCGAGACCTCAGGGTCAAGGCCAGCAGCAGCTTGGTCAATGATTTCTAGCACGTTGAGCTCAATGGCAGCGTTCAAGACCATGGGAACAACAGCAGCGGTGGCTGTTACAGAGCTATGGATCCAAGCTTCGTCATCTTCATTCATCATATTTAGCTTGTTTTGATTTTCTGCAGAACCTATTGTTTTATTTTTCTTTGATATTTTCACAATTTTGGCTCATTTCATTCAATTTCCTCTGCTTAGTAATGTCTAATAATTCGACGTCGAAGGCTCGGCAAAAGTCAAGGCTCCGGGCCCCGATTCAGACACCTCTTTATTAATAACCGCAAAATGATACTCGAAAAATGCCAAATTTGAATATGAAGAGTCTAAGTTTGAATATCCGAAAATATCAAGGGTCTAAATTTGAATTTAATTTGATCATAACGTCAGAAATCTGAATTTAAAAACAAAAATACATCAAACGATTTAACTTGAAAAAGTTAAAACCGTTGAAACTGAATCTGAAATTTATATTAAAAATAAAAAATAAATTATAATTAAATATTTTTCATAAAATAAAAATTTTAATTATTAATTTTACTAATTTTATATAATAAATTATTTAATAACTTAATTTTATATGTTTTAACAGTAAACATTTATAAATAAATATAATTAAAAGTACCACGCGTGAATTGAATTTCAATTATTTGATGAATTTTTAATTATATAAAAAATATTTTGTAAATAAATAAATTATTAAAGTGTTTGTTGATAAGTATTAATGTATAAAGTTTGTGCTAGTGCAAATTAAATTAATATACAATTTACTCTTTTAGTGTTATTAACGTAGAATTAAAAGTATAATAATAAAGAAAAAAAAATATGAAAGATACTTAAATTTAAAAATATTAAAATTTAAAATAACTCAAATCGATAAAAATTCGAATTTGAAGTGACGTGACATGACATGAATGTACCACAGGCAACCTCTACCACTTATTGACGCTTTTAACTTACCGACAATTGCAGGCCTTTGGTGTGGTGTGTAGACAAATTTATACAGTTTTATTGTATTTACAAGTTTTATATATTATAAAAATATTTAAATTATTATATATTTTATAAATCTTGATATTATTAATAATTAAAATTATATAATTTTTGATATATTCGTATGATGTTTACCGTTAAATTTTTTATGTTATTTTTAATAATTTTTTTATGCCTTATTGTAAACAATTTAGAGATGGAAAAATGATTATTTGAAAGGTTTTTTCTTGACGACTAAATTGCTTACCATACACAGACACACACCGACCCAAAAACAAATGCAAACGATCCTGAAATTTATGGTAATTTAAATTGACTATATCTGTGAAATTGCTACTCTAAAATTGAAAAAGAAAAATAGTGCATGGTCTCAAGCATCAGTTGTGAATGGATTCAAATTATGCATCTTCATTTTAATGGTACATAGTTTGCAGGTTTTACCCCAAATTGCAAATGGCCATTATCTACCAAAAGAAAACCAAAAAAAAAAAAACCTTTGTTAGAGCAAATACACATTGCATATATACCTTCAAAAGTTCATTTCCAATCCTTCTTCCAGGATTATTTTTGGGACCTTCTTCCAAACTATAATGCTCCCAAGAAGTAAAACAAAGGTCTAGACATCGCATGTTATTGAGGAGACCCGGTTTTTTCGTGGTTTTGACTACCAACAACAGATGATCCTCCCTTTTGGTTTAGAGAGATAGAGATGGTTCTGGCTGCTGTAACTGCTGAATCTCCCCTCTTGATGATCTTCTCAAGTTCCCTCACCTTCTCTGACAGCAATCTAACATTTGTGTCGGTGGACTGAACCAGCTTGTTTGCAGTTTCCAGCGCAGTGCATAGCTGGAATAACCCAAGAGGATCATGTTAACAGTCAGAATGATTGAAAGAACTTTTGGAATTCCATAATATTAATGCATGGAGGAAATCAAACCGTATCAACAAGAATTTTGCTCATCTTAGAATATTAATGCACTCTCATGATGACGAATTGATGATTTTCGGAGATTGACATACTGATAATGATATATATATAATGGTAGCACTACTACTGCATTTCCAATTCAGTTATTGCTCTTCAGCATTTAATGGATTTGATAATGCATTTACACATCATTAAATGGTCTTCCTTTTTCTCTTCAATACCTCCCAACTTTGAAGAGCATTGATAGGGAAACATGTCTACCAGCTAAAATTTGAATTGTCACTCTATTTTCAAAAGATGGCACAATGGAAGCAAATCTGAACTTCAGGAAAACAATATTTCATAGCTAAGAATTAGTTTGCAACTTTATAAAGCGAGGGTCATCATTTTTCAAAAAATAAAATCACACATCTTCCACATTAATCCTTGCATCACTAGATAGATTGAACAAAAATTAAAGAAAAAGTGACATTTATTAAGAGAAATAAATAAGGAATAACTTTACTGCTTTTAGCTTATCCTGCTTTACCATTCTATCTCTTATTTTATCTATCCATTCCACACCATTTTTCCGAATCCAATCAAAACGCAAGTATATAAGAAGCACACTCAAATATGCACTCCGCATCAATGGAAAGCTGTTCTACATATGCTTTGCCAAAGGTACAATCACAAGCAATCAATGGAAAGCTGTTCTATATATGCTTTAAATCAGATTATCTATTACCTGTAAAGTCAGAGCTGTCCAGGAGTGATCCGAACTGGCGAGTGCCTCATTCAATTTCTCATAGTTTTCCTGAATAAAGCCTCGCTAAGCGCTTGACACAGCAAAAAACAAATATGTACAACATACTAAAGCTTGCTAGAAAAAACATATGGAAGTGATTATTTCAGCATTTACAAGCACAAATCATGAAGATAAATGAGCCCATCCCAGCTGATATTCATAGCTACTAAAACACTTAAATTTAAAGGCAATAATAAACAGAACTTATTTGTTTTCCCATCATGTATAATGAAGTGTTTGAGCTAAACGGCCAATGCTTTAACACAGGGATCATTATACGAGGAGAAAATGTTTAAGGGAAACATACAAAAAGCAATGAACATTTCACAGAAAAAAAATTACTAAAACAATCTAACATATTCAAGTGGGAAAAAGAACACCCCAAGTAGTTTTAAACATTTTTCTTGTGCTAATCAGACATGAAATGCTTTATTTTAGACATTTTGAATCTTGAGGTAATGAATTCCAGGGTTTTGGTTCAATTGCTAAAGTTTAGACTTTTGCAGCTACAAATCAACTCGATTCAAGTTATATAATTCTGTTATTGAAAAACATAAAATTTTATTTTGTTTTTTTCTTTTAAAGAAGAATTAATTTTCTTTTTTTTTTCCCTTCACTTTGGGATCTGCCTTATGGTCTTGTAAATACTAGAGGAACAAGAAAGGAACCTGGAAGAGTTTGATGAGGTCCAACGATTGAAGGGTATCACTGGAAACAATAATTGACGATGGTGATGGAAGACTGGTATCATGGTGGTGCTGTTCTGGCGCTGCAGTGGATTCTTCCCCGACGTCGCTAAGCAGATCCCCGATGGTAAGCAAAGGGCCTCCAATTCCTCTCATCGTTTTTTTTTTTTATCTCTTCGTTCCTTTCTCTGACTTAGCGCCCCTTGCCGTTGCTCTGGTTTAAGCTTTTGCCATATTTCATGGGCTTAAAGAAATGGACTTTAGGCCTGTTTAGGGCCCCTTTAAATTTTCATCTCGAAAGAACCTAAAATGAACGCAAAGCAGTCCTCTGATCAACACTTCCTTCAAGGTGATCGATTTTACATAAGGTAGGCATCAAATCTTTTTTACTTTAATGGGCTTAAATTGTTTGCTTTCTTCACTTATTTGGGATCTGATGGTTTCTGGGGTTTTAGGGTATTGGCTTTCATTTCCTCTGATAGTCATTTCCACTAATGGTTGATAAATGAAAGGGGTTTTTCAGTCATGTATCCTTGTTAATAAGTTCCACCAATGGCTGATAACGAAAGGGGTTTTTCAGTAATGCAACCTTGTTACATTTTGGATTGACATTTGAGCTTTCAGAGTTTAACAATGATTCTTGTTATTTACTTAGTACTTTGATTTGAAGTGTTTTAAATAAAGAATTTAGATAGCTTGCAGTAGAAATGACAATGACATTGGGATTGATTCTGATGAACCTCTCTATGGCTCTAACCCTGCTGGTGCTTAACAAAAATCAGGGAGCAAAGGTGCAATAACTTTGGTGCTTTTTTCCTGAGATTTGTTTTAAGGATTACTATCTTTAGAACTGAAATTTCGTTAAAAACACCTCATTACCAAATTATTAGAGTTGGGAACTTTCGAACCACTGCTGATGATTTATAGTTGTATGCACCTGACTGCAAAATCAGAATTATTGAAGTGCTATTGCAGCCCCTTTCAACTAATTCATTCACCAACCATTTTCATTCAATATTCAAAGTATTATAGGGCTTTCAGCATGATGGTAATACCCAACCTGTCACATTTTCTCCACATAAACATACTATAACTAAAAGCATTGAGTTTGATAATTTATTTCCCCTCATAAATTCATTCTTAATTTTATCAGCACGTACCCTGACCTCTAGAATTTTTTCCTCTTTCTTTTTCTTGAATTACCTATGTCTAATACCCATGTCAAATGCATATTTAGATATTGGTACGAAAATATAATCCTCCAAAGGCCCTCCAAATATATGAAAATCTGCGTTTCAAACATTGACTTCATTTCAAAGACCGAATATATTTGAAGCAGGAGTTGAAACAGAAACCATTTCGAACTTCCCATTTTCTTTATGAAGGCTGGCATTTACAGCAACTTCAAATTTCAAAGGACTGTTTTTGCCTTGCTGAACCAACATCTTAAGAAGAACTAACCAAATTTGAAAAACATTTATGTTTTTGTTACCTTGTTGATTTTGCGCACTTTCCTGCCTCTCTTGTGCATCCGATGAGCAATAATCTGCATCGCTTGATCCAGCAGCGTTGCGGGAACGGGGACCCTTCTTTCCAACACATCCTGGATTAAGGCTTTTATCATGCTTGTACTCTCTATAGCATAAGTAAACTCGTTCAGCCTTGATGTTTCCAAACAATTTCTCTGCTGCATTGTTTTTTACCAGTAGTGGCATGTGTTCAGAGTCATCCCATATATATAACTGCAATCAAAGACAAGGAGTAGAATTAGAATTTCATAGAATAGAGATAATCTGAAGAAAAACATTTGTTAAAGAGCAATTCTTATGATAATTCGATAATGGGAAGATAATACCAAAGAAAATCATGCAGGTAATGAATAAATTCAATGTTTTTCACAGTTCTAGAAATGAAACTGAGAGATGCATAAAACAATGAATTCCAAACAAATCACTGATAAATCTTAAAAACATTTCCTCGAATGGGGGGGGGGACAAACCAAACAATGAAAAAAAAAAAGGCCAATCATTACTTAGAAGAAAACAAATACACCAAGAGATCGAAGACTTTGCACACACATTTTATCGCATGAAATGCAAATACAGGTTTCGAGTTAGGTTTAACTATAAATGCAATCACCTACCTAAGATACAAACATGAAAGATATACATATAACTAGCAATGGAAATAACTAAAAAGTGGTAATTAATGTCAAGAACTTTCATGAAAGCATGTCTTCTAATTCTACCAGTGTAAGCATAGGGGAATATGAACAGAGTTTGTATGTTCAAAAGACTTTGGATTCTTGAAATAAAATTAAGCCGCAAACTTGATCACAAATATGTGCAGAAATAAGAAATTCAAATTTCTTAATTTGAGACTTTTGTTGCAAATACTGAAATAATCTCGAGTCATATGCAACCTTCCAAACAATTACCATTTTATTTGCCGATGAAGCTATATTTTCAAAATTCAGAAGATAGTCCAGGGAATGCAAATAATAATATGCATAGAATAATATAAATTGTTGTTCGATAGAAACTGTCTTTAACCATTTCAGCAGAAAGAGCGAGGTACTTCCACTATTCCAATGATATATGTCCGCCAAAATAAGTTCAAGAAGAAAGCAATACCATAAAAGGCCGATATACCAAGCTGACAGCATGAAGGCGATCCGAGCTTTTCTCACAATAAAGTGGAACAGAGTTCTTCCCAACTGTAGACCTGATACAGAGAATAGAGACATTGAATGTCCTATTCGTTCATAACATTAAAAGCCATGCAAGAAATTTGAAGATATTTACCATACCCGTGCTCTGAATCCAAAGGGGAACCACACAGCCGGCAACCAGTGCAAATAAGATCTTCTGCTAAATTATTGTCTGCTGATGTACGTAGTCTCTGGCTGATAAACATATTTTCGTTCTCAGACTCTTCAATGTGCCTCCAAGTAATTGGCAGAAAAATTTCACCAATAGAAGCACTAAATATTGCCTTACAGTGACTCTTCAGGCGCAATACTTCTGAAAGTGAGGGACATTCTCGAAATTTATTTGGTTCTGGCACTTTCCAGTTTCTGGAGAGTCGCCTATTCTGCAGTCAAATTAAGCATCTATGTTACTCAAAACATTCAGAACAAATACATCCAAACATTAAAATAAACAAAATGAATTAACATCCAATAAAACAGCAATATACAAGAACAAGAACCTACAGAGCAGAAGGATAAGTAAGCAAAAGAAAAAAAGCATGATCATCTAATTTCCTACTGATCATCAGCCGACCTATAAAACGAGTGAGAAATTTATCATACAGCAAACAAATTCAATAACAGCACACATAAATAGTACGTACATTCACTTTTATTCAAGTATGAGCAATTTCAGCTTAGATTACAACAAGATATCCCAAAATATATGATAATGAGAGGTATATTACCGAAAAAGGATATCATAATGAAAAGGTTATAGTGGGTTGTCTTCAAATTCCACAAATAGCAGGAGCTAGAATTAAGATGAAACTTGACTACATAATATAAAATATAAAAGACAGAAAAGGCTACTTGACAGCCATTTGCTTTGACATTGTGAATAGCTGTATATCCAGTCCTCTGCACCCATTCTATAACCTTGGAAAGCTTTTCTTTTGCCGCTATCCCCGCTCTACACTCTGCTACTAATTCAGTTGCCCCTACAACAAGTATGAACACAAGGCTCCGTTCAGTAAAAGATCTTCTATTGTTTACTACTGAACTCAAACTTTTAATGCATATGTATATCCATAAAACACCATTTACTTTGAAACAATAAACCTATGTTAAGTGTCAAGATACACGTATGTGTCTTATACGAATACACTCAATTTTTTCTTTTAAGTTTTTTCATATATTCAGAAGATAATACCATATACCCATGTCCATACTTCAGAGAAAATGGAAAGTACAGGTAACATAGCAATAAACATTACAAAAATTTAAATTTCAGATATACCCTTTGAGACAAGAGAGTCGTAAGGGTGGACTAGACGGAGTAAAGATGACCAGTCAACAGTTCTGGCCTCAAAAACATCTCGAAACTTTGTAATCTTGACATCTGAAATTAATGGGCAAATATAAGTATAAATATGAACATAAAAATAGTATCACAAATTAAATGGAATTATAGTAATATACAATCTAAAAGACTAAGAACGTAAACTAATTAATGTACTTTGTAACAAGACGATGTCGCCGGCAACAACAGTGGACCGCAATTCTTTCTTCCATAAGGAGACGGAGAAAAAGGGTCGAGTGTCATCACCAACCTGAATGTCTGTCCTGATTATTTCTCCACCTTTGAATAATTTATACTTTCACCCACAGACACAAAAAATAAATAAATAAAGTAAATTAGAGAATTATGATTAAAATTATTGAATCAAGAAAAGATTAAAAAAAAAAAAACACATACACCCACACAGCAGAGCTGAGAGGGAAATTAAAGAAACCTGAACGGGGGTTGAACGGTGGACGAAAACCAGAAGCTGAACGAAGTGACCCATGTGATGAGAAGCTTCTGAGAGATCGATCAACGGTCCGTACCACGATGTCATTGCTTCTCAACTTCTCCCTCGGTCTACGCCTAGGATGAAGCTAGATGCTTTTGTCATCTTATTTTCTCATGTCCCTCAAATCTGTAGTTCCCGTTTCTTAGCTTTTATATATATATATATATATATATATATATAGAGGTTGGCAGGATTTGCACCATGAACATTCAATTTGACCCTGGTCACTGAATTTGTCGAAGATTCAGTTAGGGCATGCGCCATTCGCTTGAATCCGATTGTATACTATTTGTGGAGGTTTGACGTCTATAAATTATATCTGATATAATCATTTAGAAATTCATGAACACTTCCATATGAAAGTACTTTATCTATTTTTTTATGATTTATTCAATTATTTTATCCTTGATTTATTCCTATAGGAGATTTTATAAAAGAAAGTTTTTTTTTTTTTTATTGTGGCTAATTTTCATTTAACTAATTTTTTTATTAAAATAAATTATTTTCAATAAAACACAAATTTATCAGGTACGAGATGCTAGAATTATTTGTAACTACATAATTGCAACAAGGTTGCAGTTAAACTCGAGTATTTAGAAGTTTTACTCTCTTTTTTTTCTATATTCATTTAAAATAATTGCAATAAAGATATTACGCCAAAGGCAATTTCATTTCACCTCAAGGAGAGAGACAGAGAGAGACGGAGTTAAATTAAGTAACAATGTCCAACATAACATAACAGTACTTAATGTCTCAATAACAAAGAATCTGGAAACAACTAAAAATTAGCCACCCAAACTCCAAAAACTTTCGGGCTGCCACCAGTTCAAGAAAATGGATCGAACCAACCAACACATCATAGAATAGAGAATCGACTCCTGAGCTCAGTGTCCAATCAAAACACCAAATTACATTCTCAGCGTCGAATAATTAAGGTAGTTACTTACCGCTACCGGGTATTAGATGGAACTTTGCCGATAAAAACAAGGGCCAATTCCCCACAGCAGCTTTTGTTAAAAAAAAAAAAGCTACTAAAATGCCAAAAACAGACCCACCAGAACAGAACCAAACCAACCCACCGTTATCCACATATCCCACCATCAAGCAGATAATCAAACAACTTGTAAATCTAAACCATGGGTTTTCTTTTTCTTTTCTTTTTTTTTTTTTTTTTTCATTTTAAAACTTCTACCATTAACTATACACTAATTTCTTATCTACAACAGAGCCTAACCTGTACATTCCGTACAAGGCTCTGTTACCGTTTGTCTCCCTGAGGGTCATTCCATACTTCGTTGACTTCTCTGAAAACATGAGTTACTTCAAATATGAACTCATGTATAAGCGTACCCCAATCTCGAGGGGTCCATCATCACCACCGATTGCATACAGTGCCACGGGTATTGTTGACAGCAGGCGAACCGTTAGAGGAAAAGTTCCAGGATCAACCTCAGATTTCGAGGTTGGCTCCAAATCTGGGAATGCTACCCCACCATTCGACATGCATGTTGCATCATATTCATCAATGCTACCTGTTTCCACACTTAGATCAAAAGGATTTACAACCCATGCAACATTTCCTAGAGCCATGTAATTCCCTATGCCACCTTTCTTGAACAAGCGTTTGTGGCCAGATAAACTAAGCACCAGCGTCGAGGTAGACTCCAGCCATTCTACAGTTAACCCTTCAACTTCATCATAGTATATTCGCCGCTCAATCTGAAAGCAAAGAAACATGAGCATTGAAACATCGCACAGTATGATGGAATTAAGAAAATAAGGGGGGGAAAATCACTTACAGCCAGCTTCTGAATATAAAGAGACATAAATCTTGGCCCCAATCCCAATACTCTAGCATCAGACAACAAAATCTGAGGGGAAAAGAAAGCATCAGTCACAAATGCAAACATATAGACCCCAACAAAATGGAATAGCATAAAAGGAGAACATTTACTAAACTTCCAAATTATAATTTCTATACCAAGCAGTCTCCTATTAGGTTTCCTTCATTACTCCATTTTAAACTTCTAGTTATGTGTAACATCTACAAGTTGAAGCCAAAGTACGAGGAAGACTCTTGAGGATGTCTTATACAGAAAACGTGATGTCCAATGACAATAGAAGACAAACAGAGAGTAATAACTTAATTTCTGGAAAATTACACTTGTTATGATAAGAAGATAAAATCAAAAGGCAAAAATCTAAAGAGGTAGGGCAGCTTACCATATGGACCAAAATATAAATCTAAAATGGTAGCCGATTATAGTACAGATCAATAAAAGCTATGCAGCATTTAAAGAAAAAACATAAACAACTAAAGTAAAAACATACCGCCTTTTTCTTCAGCAAAACCCACATATAGAGTTTCTCACAGTCATCCTCAACATGCCTACTAGCCAGCTTTCTTTCATTGCAATATGCAGCAACATCAGAAAGTAGTTCAGGGGAAGGAATTCCATGCTTCAATGCAGCCATTGATAATGCTTCCTTTCCTTCTGGAGACACTGCAGCTTCCTTATCAAAATAAATACCCGTGAAACACCTTCTAGACACTTCTCCCGTATTGTTACCTTCAGGCAAACCTCTACGCTTCAGATATAACTCCTCAGCTTCAATTACAGCAGCCAATGTCCGATGTACTACAATATCTGGATATCGACGTAGAGGTGAAGTAAAATGTGTATAGAGAGGAACAGCCAACCCATAATGACCCCAATCGTTCAAATTATCTTTTAAGTCAGCACTACAAAAGTAAGTAGCTAATTGCATTGGTTTTGAAGCATACAAGATGAGAATATCAAAAAGAACAGAATCATCCTTGAGCTGATCCCTTATTTTCTCCAACGATTGTCGAAACTGATTAGAAGAGGAAGTATCCAATGCTAAACCATGTTTGCAACAAAATGCTTCAAACTCTTTGAGCTTTCTCATATTAGGTTCAGGATGCCTTCGCAATAATGCACTATCAGGAAAAGCTCTAGATATTACTTCTGCAGCTGTCATATTTGCCAAAAGCATGAACTCTTCAACAAGAAAATTTGAATCCATCTGCTCACTTAGACTGCTATCATATGGAACCCCATTTTCATCAAATAAGTAAACAACTTTAGAGCTTTCAAGCTGTAGAGCACCACCATTAAATCTTTTCTCCTTCAAAGTTTTTGAAAGTTCATTAAGACATTTAACAGATCTAATAACATCAGCCCATTCAAATTGGCCATGCAACTGCGGGTATCCTTCTAAAGTATTAGATTTGTCCACATTAATTATCTTTTGAATGATGTCTTGAGCATGCTTATATGAAAGCTTACAACAAGACCTTATCACTGTACGGCCAATCCAACTATCCAAAACATCCCCCATGCTGTTTAATTCCCAAAACATAGAAAAGGCCAGCCTATCAACTCCGGGATTAAGCGAACCAAGCTTTTCTGAAAGCAAAGATGGCAACATCTGTATCTTCCTTTGCAACAAGTACACACTGGTTGATCGAATCTGGGCTTCGTCATCTAAGGCTGTATTTGGTAACACAAAGTATGACACATCTGCAATGTGTACACCTACTCTAAAAGTGTCCTCGGATAACTTTTCAACAGATAAAGCATCATCAAGATCAGATGCAGTGGAAGGGTCAATAGTAAACACACACAAGTCTCTAAGGTCTTTTCTAGTTTGAAATTCCTTCGGAGGGATTTCCCAAGGAATACTTGGAAGACATGAAAGCACTTGAGGAGGAAAATCAGCACAACGAATTGCATTTTGATACAGGATTGCATTGATCTGAGGTTCCAATTCACTGCCCCGTCCAAAAGAATGAGAGACACGAGCTTGCGGAAAAGGACTTTCTGCACTCCAATCTTCAATTTGGGCAGCTAGCAACTCCATCTCAATCGTTACATCACCATCTTCCAACCTTTTCTTTATGCAATCCGGTAAGTCTCTCACAAAAACAATCATTTTGGGAAATCTTGGATCAGTTGGGGTCAATGTAACATACTCATGGTCAAAGTTTGCAGAATTTTCCTTTGAATCTTTTCTATGAAGTTCTCGATAGGAAAACCAATGCTTAACATTAAGAAAACCAACAATAGCATCTCGTCGAAGAGACTTTTCAACAATTGCAACAACCTTCCCAGTTGGTCGTTTCAGAGGGAATTGACTAGTCAAGGCAGCCAACCCATCCACTGAATTTATGCCATCATTCTGCCGGGGAAAAAGACCCAAATGCAAAGAATCCGAACTATACTGGTGATGCCCATTAACATTGTTGGAAGCTGCTGTTCTACTCACTTGTGTTTCATCATAAAACCCTTTCTCAAGGGGTACTCCACTTCTAGCATCATCGTACTCACAATCTGCATCCACCTTACCTTTACCCTTGTAGCTATTACCAGCCAGTTCATTGACTTCCTGGATTAAATTACAATCTTCTACCTGTGCAGAATTGTTTGAGGTCCCATTTGACCCTTTCATCTTGGTCCACAATCCCAAAGGATCAACCTTAATAACCACAATATCTCCCTCAACCTATAAGACAGAATACATAGATCGGCAATTATTAGACCCCCATGTTGTGTAAACTAATACTACATATAAAGGTACAATAGCATTGAAAATTAACATAAAGAACATACACCCATAGAATTTCATACTCACAGCTCTATTCTGCGAAGAAACTCCACTGACAAGAACATCTGTAGGTACCCCATCAATTTTGCAATATGCCTAGCAGTATAAAACAGTCTTTCATTAGCATACAAGATGTATCATGTAAGGAACATCGTAAAACAAAATGAAGTTTAGCAACCACAAACCTCAAGTCGGTTGTGAGCATTCACACGAAACAAAGCTTTGAAAGCTTCCCCTTTCTGCAAAAGGGTTAAAGAACAAGCGAAGCAATCAGGAAACCAACAGACAAATAAAACCAATGAACCTCCCACATAAACTACATATGTATCCAAAAACCAACAAAAATTACAGAGAATCAAGTGCACTATTATTACTAGTTTTTATTAGATGTGTGATTTGCTCATGAATCATATTTTTTTAATATTAATTATTATATTTAAAATATAAAAGTATTTAGGAGTTGTTTTAGTAAAATGGGGCTTTGTCAATTATGAACTCTTAACAATTATATTTTACTCAAGTTTAATTGTTCAATTAATACATACAGACATACACCCACACATATTCAGATGATCCCGGGATACAAAATAGCAATTAGCTATCACATCCTCCCATCCAAAGATTTGAATCTGAAACCTCAAACTTGGAAACTTCAGTTCCAACCCCTGAGGTGGCCAATTGGGGACTTTAAGAGCTGCTTTATTAAACTAATTAGTTTCAAATCAAATTTCTAACTTCTAGCATTTATCACTTTCTTATAGGTTGTTTATTCTTATTGAACAAGGACTAATGGACTATTGATGACTGATAAATAAAAACAAATTTTAAATTTAAATAACAGCCAGATAGGGAAAAATAGATATCAATTATAAAAGCAATTTTCGAACAAACCTCTAGTGCCTCATTTACAGCCTCCATAGGCCAATATGGAGAAAAAAGTTTCTTTCGAGCAAAACCCTCAAACTGGTGGAAAGGAAGGAAGCCATCTGCACACATTTTAGATGACCCCGGATAGGCAGGAAATGATTTGGAGAAAGTTCTTCCGCCAAAATCAACAGCAATATCATCACAACCGGAGCCAGCTTGTTCATTTATATGCATTGTAGGCATAGAACTAAAACCAACATCAGATGCTCTATTAAGAGTTTGTTCATTGGAAGCCATCTCCAATCCTCGTTTTGAGGAAGAAAAACTCATAGATGATGTCAAACTCTTTGTTTTGTCTTCACTTCTCAAGCTATCTGATGATTCTCCGCGTGCTTCATTCACTGAATTACAAGCTATTTGCCCACGAAGATTAAAATTATGAAGGCAAAATCAAAAATCCCAGTTAAGTATATCTCACTCAAAATCAAATTAACCATGGAATAATAAAAATCCGATAACGTAAAATGAATTCGCCACACTACAAGAAATACCCACAAAAAGAAACTAAAAAAAAAAAAATACTATACTTAAAGAAACACACAGCAAAACATAAACAGAATCCACTAAGTTCTAAGAAATACCCGGTCAAGACACTAAAAAATTTAGTTTGAATCTACAAAATAAGGTTTCTTTGAGGAAAATTTAGTGTTAGCAATAAGAAAGATACCTGAGTTATGTTTGGATCGACGACTAGATCGTCGTTTTTTCTTCTTCTCCTTATCGGCATCCTCCGCCGTCCTCTCAACAATCACAGACTGCTCTGCAGCGCCGCTACCACCCCTCATAATTTTTTTAAAGAAAATTAAAAAAAAAACTGGAAAATTCAAACAAAAACGAAAAAGAAATTTGATAAAACGGAAGAAAACTAAAACCCTAAATCAAATAAAAACTAGGACTGTCGGACGGCTTCCAATGAGTTTAAAAAATATTACGGAAGGTACCGAACAAAAAAAAAAAAGAAAGAAAGAAAAAACCAGAGGGAAAAAGAAGGGTTAGGGTTTTAAAGAATTTTCAAGAGAGAGAAAAAGAAATTGTTTTTAATAGAGAGAGAGAGAGAGAAAGTGGTGTGGAGGTGGAAGAGATAATGATGTAAAGATTGGTCGGCGGAAACAGGGGCGCCGACAATCGATTCCTTTGTCTTCCCTCTTTCTCTCCCTTTTCTTTTCTTTTTTCCTTTTTTTTTTTTCTTTCTCTTTCTTTCTCTCTCAGTTTCTTTCCTTCTCCTTTTCCTTTTTTTTTCCCCCCTCGTTTTCTATCGGTTAGGGAAGAAAGGAGAGCGAGGAGTTGGGTAAGGAGTTAGGAACGCTAAAAATTGCGACACGTGTCATATTTTTTGGTGGCAAATTATCGTGATAAATATACGCTGCAGTTGAGTGTTTCGTGGTATTATTGGATTTTGTCAACAGGAATCTTTAAGTTTTTTTTAATTATTAAATAATATATATTATTTTTAATAATATTATTATATTAAATAAAAAATTAACAATTTTATTTATAATTAGAATTTCATTCATCCACCAACCACGTTGCTGAATAATTAATAATTTTTTTGAAAAAAATTATAAGCAAAATGTAAATATTTTATAATTGGCTAGTTTCTTTTTAAAAAAAAAAAAAGCGGGTAGCTTTTAGGCAAGTGTAGTTTTCTACAAATAAAAATTTTATTAAGAAAATACATTTGTACGAAATTTTTTAGAAAACATATAAGACCTAGTTAATTTTTGATGTTATAAATATAATTTGTTTTATTAGGTTATTTTACTAATTAAATTTATTTCGCTCTAGTTATGACAACAAATTTAATCAGATATGCTTGATCATAGCACAATTGAGAAAAAATATAAATAAAAATTTATTTTTTAAAAGGTTTTGATTGCCGAGTAATTTTTATTTTTTTATAAAAATTAATTTTAAAAAATATAAATCAAATGAGTTTGAAAAATTGAGAGTGACACTAGACTCAGTTAATTTTATTATATATAGTATAGATATTCATTTTCAATATATTAAGTGAAGATATTATTTTTTTTAATAATCTCAAAAGGCATCCTTAGATTGTTATTAGCAAATTCCTTATATTACTTAAAAGTTACTATTTTATTAAAATTTTTTAAATTATTAAATTTTAAAACATAAATAATTTAATATATTTTTTGTATTTACGTTACAATATCATATATTTATTACTAAAATAATATAAATTATATAATATACATAAAAATAAAAATAATATATATTATATAATTAAAAATAAATTAAATCCGAATAAAAATATTTTGCTTTGGCAAAAATAAGATATGGGCAAATAATGGTAGGTCCAATCACATTAGTGCAACATAAAGTTTAGATTCTACCTTTAGGATTACTAAAATAATTAAAATATATGGATCCATAACATGTAAAATTGTTTAATGTTTA
>JBBYHM010000019.1:20597475-20611887 GCA_038381775.1 Adansonia rubrostipa | reverse complement strand
GGAAGGCTGACTTGATATTTGAAAAGATTTGAACAAAAAAATTAAACTTGAAAAATGAGATTAGATAAAAAAATTTAAGCCCGATTAAATTATTTATATCTTGAACCTTAATAAAAAAAACATATTAAATTTTTAAAAAATAAATTATAAAAAAATAAAATAAATAAATTTAAATAAATTTAAATTATTTATTTATAAATATAAATAAACTTCAATAAATTTTAATTTTTAAATTAAATTAAATTTAAATAAATATATTTAATATTAATATTATACTTACTGTAGCTAGAAAGACTTTTATTGTAAAATGAATTGTCGGTGAATGAAAATGGCGAAGCGGCAAGAATTGTCAACAGTCTAAGAAAGGAGTACCATTGCCTTTAATAACCCAAAAGCAAAACCCAGCTTAAGTGAACCAACGGCTCCTTAACTTTCGTCGAACCAACCTGCAGGAAATATAGCCTAAAATTTCAGACTGCCATTGCCATAAACCGAAGCCTTCGTGTTGCTCCTAAGGCCGCTAGTTCCCTGTGGTTGTCACTCTGTCATAGTGTCGAATCAAGCACCACCAGATCACCGATACACTTTAATTGTGCTTTAAATTTTTTTTTCTGCGTTACTCAACTATTTTCTAAAAGTAATCTAATAATGTCTTTGCATTCTTTATTGCCTTATTAAGGTTGTTCTATCTTCGACATTTTAAATTTTAAAAATAATTCTAGTAAAATGAATTTATACACAAATTCATATGTCAAGAAATATGAGAATAATAAAAAATAATTGAAAGCAAGCATTTAGTATAAACTAAAGACCACAAAATACCATATAAAAAAAGTGAAAATTATTAAGAAAAGAAGAAAATACAAAATTAATAAACATTTATAATAATCAACACGAGTCAAGTTAAAGTATTAGAATTGTATTAAAATATATATACTTAAAAGAATCGGTAGTGCAAGCATTAAAGTTTCGGAAAAGGTCGGTAAGGTTGCAACGTTTTGGCGGCCTTGACCCATCCGATCAGAGGCGAAGCCAAAAGGTTAGGTATGGTTCTTGATTTTTTTTTTTTTTACGCTCCTTAAAAATAAATTTATTTTAAGATATTTTTTAGTTAAAAATAACAAAAAAATTTATATATTAATTTTTTTATATTGATCTTAAAATAACATTCTTAATTTCACCGTTATTTTTGAGTTTTTTTTCTCTTTTTAATTACCGCATAAAAATAAAAACACTAATTTAAACCTTAAGAATTTTTTTTTTTAAATCAAACCAATAGACATTTTTTCATTTAAATAAAAAATCCGTCCTATTGGATATGACGTAGATAAATTCCATTCATTTATGTTGTGGCGACCCCCGTTACATCAATCTCAATTATGATTTTAAAAGCGAAACATTAACAGCTGGTCAAAAAGAAAGAGCAAGAACTGTCCATAATTAAAATGATCACATTGGACGTTAAGATAGGACAATGTCGTTGGACCACCAACAGACCTAGGGTTTGGGTCATGGAAATATAATGCGTAGAGTAAAGGAGAAAGACCTCCGAAATACTTTTTCATCACTCTTTTTCCTCCTTGCTTTCTAGCTCTCTTCTCCCTCTTTTCCTCCACGTATGTTTGCTGGCTCTCCCACCCTTTCACCTTGTCATTTGTTTACACCAGACCATCCAGTCGCTTCCCTCACCAACCAACCAAAGAAAACCATCAACATCTTAAAGGATAGATTGAATAATTTTAAATAGGATATAATTTTATGATATAAAAAATAATTAAATTATGACACAAAACACAAGCAATAAAAATAATACTAAACATCATGGGTGTAAGGATATTTTAAAATTTGTGTGATATAAATTATTAATGTGTTAAAATTTAAATAAATATAAGATTAAAAAGTAAATTTACCCTCATAATATAGGTGGACATTAAAACTTGCCTTTATACTTTATTTTGCTCTATATTTATTATTTTACTTTTGAGGTTAGAGCAAATTGTCTTATACTTTTATTTGATTGAATTTTATCACTGAACTTTAATTTTTTTAGTTAAATTTTATCACTTAACATTGAATTTTACCATTTTCCTCTTGTGATTGTTCTATCCCTTGGGCCTCACCCCCTTCCACCGGGACATCTACTTTTTCTTCAACCACAATATATGGTCGATCACTGCTCTCATCGATGTTCACGTTTTCCATCACAAAAAAATGCCTCACAACTTTGCTATCATTTACCTCTAGATTCTCCCTTTTTTCTTGACTGATTTCAACAAGAATCAGGTTTATCGCAAAATAATACGACCAACCCAACACAAATTAAAAACCTAGCTATAAAAAATAATAGAACAGAAAAACTCTTACCTAAAACAACGACGGATGAATGGGCAACACATGAAATATAGCCTTCACCGAAAACTATGGTGGAAACCTCAAAGATCGATATAGAATGGACGAACCAAAAAGAAGAAAACCTAATTTTCACTGGCGTGTAGAAGAAATGACATAAGGGCCATTTGTAGGGGTATTTTCTATCTTTCCATGAATCATTACATACAGTTCACCAAGTCAAGCCACATGTCGTTTTCCCATAAGGATCGTACGTCGGCCACATTTAATGCACCAACTTGCTTTTCAGACCCAGAATTCAATTTTCAAAAAAGAAAAAAGCTCTTCGACCCACCGAACTTACTTCTGTTCAACATAGTTGAGGCGACCTAAGATTTTTAGATCGTCATTTTTTTAGTACACATTACTTTGGTTTGTGAATAGTCACTGTATAACCGCCCACATCCTTGAGGATAATTGATATAACCCTTCACCAACTCCGTTATTAAGTGTGATCTCATTGAGGAGATAAGCATAGAAGGATAGGTGGATAACTTTAATCTCATTGGGGGGGATAAGTTTGATTATCATGTAACTTCTACCCGCTTAAAGTTCCAAATCTAGTAGAGCTTCTATCAAGCCCTCTATAAAGAGGTAACATCAACACTTATGAGGTATGAATTATTATAATTACTTTATTCTCTTTTTGTTCTTCATTCACAATATTTTTTATTGACTTAAGTATCAACCTGTCCCTCCGGAGTCAAACTCCGGACGTCTCTCATCTTTACTAATTTGCAAGTTTCCTCATAGCATTTCTATTGTTACATCAACAGATATTAATCCAAATATTTCCTTTTAATAATTAACAATAATAAAGTAATTTATAAAAAAATTAAAATTAAAAAAATGGTATTATTCTAATACATATTAAGAAAAAAATGTGTTATAAAAATTAAATTTGACTTTTTGACATCTAAAACATATTAGGATAATACAAATTAATTGATTTTAATTTTAATTTGATTTGTTTAGTTAATTTGTAACTATAATTGTTGTAATCCAAAAAAATTCTCGGAGAACAAATATTCTATTCTATTCTTATTAAATTTTAGGAAAAAAAAAAAAGCTAAACTGAAATATTTTAAGAAATAATTTTGTGGAAGAGATACGTCGGATTTGATGCCTGACTCTCGAATTTGATCTTGCAATATTATTACTAATTGGTGTTAACTTTTTATTTTTAATATTTTATTAATTAATTAATTTTTGTTTATTAAAATAAAATATATAAAAAAATATTTTTTATTAAATCTTACTTTTAAATGATTCAAAATTAAAATTAAATGATAAAATTTAATCAAACAAAAAAAATTGTAAACGTTAACTTAATTAAGACAAAGATTCTAAACTACCCCGTCACTTAATTTATTTTTGCATATTGACTTTACTATTTAATTACTTTTAATTGTATACCATTTTCCCAATTTTATGAGGATGCTGTTCCATTGGAATATGCGTAGCTAGGATCGTGTATCTTTAAACCATGTTTGGACAGTTTATTTACTTTATATATTTGGTTTGTAATTGTTTAATTGGTGATAAAAATATGAGTAAAAAAATTATTTATAATTTTATTTTTAATATTTTTAATATTTTATATTTTTATAATAATTTATTTTTTATATATCATATCAAAATTTTTAATAAATAAATAAATATTAATTATTAAAAATATTATAAAATATACGCATTCTTCAGAAATTAAATTTTGTTTCTACATGTGAAAACTATAAATATTCCAGTGAACAAACTATACCCTCCTCAACTTAAAATTAAATTTCCCGTATGCCTAGCAGGAATTTAATAAATCGTTTGCAAAACGCAAATGCAATTAATTGCATATGAATTGCTTGCAACTTGCTAGATGAAGATGATGATTATGATTATTATTATTATTATTATTATTATTATTATTATATAGAAATGTATATTTGTGTGGCTAAAATAGAAAAAGACAGAGCGGCTTTTCTCTTTGTGGCTGTTAATTTCTAATATTAGCTTTATAAACCATGGAGTAGGGCAATCTTTGGGCCGGCGTAGGCTACGTTACTCTCAAGGAACACGAAAATTTGATACGCATTTATTGTTTCACCGGTTTTCGATGAAACAAATAAATTGAAGCCAGTTTCCAAATCTCACCTGTAATTTTACATTTAGGTTGTGTTTGTTTATGAATGATGGTATAAAATTCAAAATTCTATTATGTTGTTCTTACTTATTATTTTTATCTGTTACCCTATATTAGTAGGTAGGGCATTTTACTTTCAGCCACAGGGAAAAGAGGTTTTTCTATTTATATTATTCCAATTTTTTAATTTATTATTTAATTAATTTTAGGTTGAATTGTTGTCGTGCACATTTTTCCGTTGCTTTATATAATATGAATCTCGACGACGCTAATTGAGAAGCTATTTTAAACATTTAAGCTAGGAAAAATAAACCAGGGCGGACCGGAGAGAAATGGAGGTGGAGAGAGTGCAAGACGTTGCTAATTTGTCGAAAGAAACAATCCCGGAACAGTTCATAAGGACAACGAAGGAGCAGCCAGGCCTGACAACGGTAAAGGGGACGGTGCTGGAGGTCCCGGTCATCGACCTCAGCGATCCAGACGAAGAACAAACGGTCCAAGCCGTCGTGGATGCGAGCCGTAATTGGGGAATATTCCAGGTCGTGAACCATGGCATTCCTGATGAAACCATAAGTAAGCTTCAAGAGGTTGGCAAGGCTTTCTTCGAGCTCCCACAAGAAGAAAAGGAAATTTACGCCAAGCCCCCAGGATCTCAAAGCATCGAAGGCTATGGAACAAAGCTTCAAAGAGAAGTGGAAGGGAAGAAAGCTTGGGTCGATCATCTGTTCCATAAGATATGGCCTCCTTCCGAAATTAACTATCAGTTTTGGCCTAAAAACCCTCCTTCTTACAGGTTTGAAAATCTCCATTAATCCTTTCACATGTATTATATATGCATGGACTTCGATCAAAGCATGTATGGGATTTTTACATATTCTGTAATTTCTCTTAATAATGGCAGAGAGGCAAACGAGGAATATACAAAGCACCTGCACGGGATAACAGACAAGCTGTTTAGATGCCTATCAGTAGGCTTAGGGCTGGAAGGGGATGAGATGAAGGCAGCTGTGGGTGGTGAGAATTTGGTCTACCTTCTCAAGATCAACTACTATCCAACGTGCCCTCGGCCTGACCTGGCGCTTGGCGTGCCGGCTCACACTGACATGTCTTCCCTGACCATACTGGTGCCCAACCATGTGCAAGGCCTCCAAGCTTTTAGAGATGACCATTGGTATGATGTTAAATACATCCCCAATGCACTCATTATCCACATTGGTGATCAAATCGAGGTATGTTCATCATTTCTCAACTTCAATGTACAGCTAATTTCATAATTCTAGATTTCTTTGTTTGATACACTCAAAAACAAAATAAAAATTGCGTTTTCCAAAAAAAAACCTTAATTCGAAAAAACAAAAAGGAAATTCACTCCTTAAAATGTTAATCAAGTTGTTGTTATAATTCCAAGAAGTAGAAACCAACAAAATGATTTAGGGTCGAAAAAGGTCCGACTCTTTCATTTTGTAATATGGAGATTTATCAAATCTTAGGCTATAAAAAAAATTAATTGTTTTTTCTTATCTCGTAAATAATGTCAAACCTTCTACTTCTGTGATCTAAATATGAAATTCTCAAGTTTGAATATTAATTTATAAATATTAAAATAAATTCCAAAAAATTTGAAGAATTTTCTCTTACCATATTATAGATATTTTAAGAAACCTGAAGATATAAATTTTACTCTTGTAAGTATCTTTTATATTTGTTTATTAAACGTGTGTATTTAATTTAATTTAATTTAATGATAAGTAGTGTACTTCCACCTTTCATTTATTAAGTAATACATGAACTTCTGTCATTTTCCTTACCAAAATCAGCCTATAAATTTATTTTATTAATAGATTTATTTAACTGATTCCTAAAAACAATTATTAATAGCTTTTCATTTTTTTAAAAAAAATTACATCAAATTAATTATTTTCATAAAATTTAAAAAAATACTGTAACCATTGTATTTTTTTAATTTTTAAAAGCTTAAGGGTAATTCCACCAAACAGTTAATTGGACCGTACAATTTAATTGTAAGTAAAAGAAAAGAGAAATTATCATTTAAGCTAAATGTAAAAAATAAAATATATAATAATTTTTTAATTCAATAAAATTTTAAAAAAATTACCAATAATATATATAAAAAAAAAACAATTTGAAAAAACTTCCAAGAGATTTCAGCCAAATATCTTGAAATCTCGAAGAAATTGTTTTTTAAAGTAAAACAATTAAAGTATGTGATGTGATATTCATCGAAAAGTCATCCTTCCACTAAATGAGATGTCATTTATTTTTAGACATTTATTTCATTAGCGTTGCATTTTTGTTATTGTTTGTTGGGAAAATCTTCAAAATTATGCCATTAAATTTGGTTTTGTTGTTTAACAGATCGTTAGCAATGGAAAGTACAAGAGTGTGCTTCACCGGAGCACAGTGAATAAAGATGAGACAAGAATTTCATGGCCAGTGTTCTTGGAGCCACCATCAGACTTAGAAATAGGGCCTCACCCTAAGCTCATCGATGAAGCTAATCCACCCAAATTCAAGACCAAAAAATACGGTGAATATTGTTACTGCAAGCTCAACAAGATCCCTCAGTAAGCTGTCATATATATATATTTATGAAGAGCAAAAAAGAAAAATGCAGCTTAAGCAAGCTTCCATGGCCGACATTTACAGGGAAATAAATGCAGTAACATGGACCAAATGCATGCGTCTGTAATAATTGTTCTGTCTGTTCAAGTTTCATTCTATGTCCATTGTTATTGTTGTGCTTTTTTTTTTCTTGTTCAAGGTTTTGGTTTTTACATTCGTTCTATGTCCCTAGCAAAAAAAAAAAAAAAAATCTAATCTAATTATCAAGTCCTTATAACCACCTGTCAAGATTATTTAAACATTTGACACCCCCAAGAAAAAAAAAAACAGATTTAAATAGGTTTTCTTATTCAATAACTATTCAAATGACCGTAGTTTCAGTCATTTCTACAACATGAAAACTGTAGAACATTATTGAAATTAACAAGATCAAGGTGGCACACCTGTTCATAAATAGTAAATTGGCATAAGAAATCAGCTCAAAATTGCGAGGACAAAACTAAGTTTCCCTTCTGGCTCTACTAAGGTTTGAGTTTAACTATTTATATATTCGATATTATATTTATATATTTTATTATATTTATAATTATATTTAAAATATTTTATATTTATATTAAATTTTATATTTTAATATTTTATATCATATTAATTTTAAAATATATATATTTATATTATATTATATTATATTATTTTTTTATACGATATCTTTTTATTTATTGCATTGCATGCTGCAGGCAACTGGCACTATTTGATTAAGGCAAACAGGTCCAATGGAATACGGAAACGTGGGCATGAATGAGACGTGATTATTAATTATATGCCCATCCCTACAGGAATGAAGGCGGAAGGGAAAGTCTCGTTGCCATGTTGTCTCTAAAAATTAACTCATACTGTACTTCTTTTAACTTCCCCCCCCCCCCCTCCTCCCTTCAATCTCAACCGACCACAGAATCCAAAGGCCTGAAAGGATCATCAGAATATTGAGATACGACTACAGGGTCCAGGGGAAGCTTTATTTGCACAATACTATAAATGCCTGTTGTTTCGAAAAGAAGCGGTGAAAGAAAAATATTGTGACAAAAACATGTGCTTCTTCTGCATGATTTTTGTCCTTGCCTGCTGCATGTAGGGGCTGTTCCTTAATTAGGATGGGTAGTTAAGTAGCGGGAGGATTGAAGGAGAAAGCAGCTTTTTATTTGCGGGATGCAATTTTCAACTCAATTTTGAGATAGTCGTTTTCTCGTTATATACAAATAATTATCAGATAAAAGAAATCATGAGAGAAGTGAATCTTTAGGGTCTAAAAAAAAGGTATTTGGCGCTTGAATTCTTACATTATTTTGTTCTATTTTCATTGATAATATATTCAATATATTTTTTATACAAAAAATACAAATTTAGGGTTAAATAACTGAATTATTATGCAAAATATTTTCACTTGATTATTTTTTTTTAAATAAGGTGCACATAAATAACTATAATATAAATATACGAATATAATACATTATATTTTAAAAATTATGAAGATATCAAATTTAATTAATTTATATTATATTCTTATCCATTATTTATATTCATATTAAGAGATAAAAAAATAATAAAATTTAAATCTAACAAATATCATACAGTGACTCAAAACTTATAATATTATTTAATATAATTTTTTTTACTATTTAATTATTATAATATTTTTTCTTTTGATTTAACACCTAAAGTTTTAAAAAAATTGACTTATGTTAACCTATATCATAATATTATTAGTTGATGTTTTAATTTTTATCAATAATTTATCAATATAATATAGTTTATTCAATGCTATAAAACAAAAAAATTAATATGACGTTATTTTTCAACAAAAAAATAAAGAACCTATGGTCATATGATACGTGAAAAAAATTAAGAATTATCTAAATGATGTCAAAATCACACTTGAACATAAAATAAAATAACTTAAATATGATACAATACAAAAATTAATATAATTACGATATTAATACACATATGTATCAAAATTTATAGAAAATAAATATGCCATAAAATTTAGAGTTATTTGAGCAAGTTAATTAGACATGACAATTTCATACATGACATGAACACAAAAAAAAAAAAATCTTTTTCTTTTTTTTTCTTTTTCTCTTTTCTTGCTTTCTTTCTTTACCAAAGTTACTTCTCAATTAATTAGCAGTTACCACAATTACCCCTCAATTAATTATCTATTGTTAAAATTATCTCTTTATTAATATTTAATTACCAAATTATTCATATTATTTTATAAGATGATAGTAAAGGCCATAAGTTTTGCGTTAGTGTGGTCTTTGGGCACAGAAAACAGTAATTTCAAGGGAATTTGAGTTTAAGATCTATTTGGATCAAAATCCATCTGGTTTTAAAGATCAAATTTTAATCAGAAACAATACTTTTAATAATTTCTATTACATGGTATTGATGTTTTCATTGAATTAAGTTTTTATTTTCAAATACATTTTAATAGAAAACCTCACCAAACTACGCCAAATGAACTCTTACCTCATTCATGTCCGGAAGTTCATACTCCGGCAAGCCCCCAACCTATCGGGTTAAATTCTGCAAATCTCAAATTCTCATTGGTAAGAGTGAAAAGAAAATAAAGGACACAACAAACATAAAATACCATCTAAGAAAGATGAAACAATTTTCGTTTACGAAAACCCCAACAAATTCACCATTTCTTACTTATCTTCTTTAATGGTTTAGTTAAAAGATCGAAAGAACTGAATTCATGGGTTGCCAGAAAGGTCATCATAAAAGATGGATCCCTTTGACACACACAGTAATAATCACCGATAATATGTTAACTGTTTCTCGAAATAATTCTAATTTCATCTGAAAATAATTTCAGACAAAAGACTCAACATGGCCAAAAGTAAGGGAACCTAAACCTTCTGTTACTTAAAAGCGTGCAAAGTCTCGGTTATCATATTCACCCAGTACTCTTTTATATTTTAAAAGTTACTCATAAAATTACATCATTCAAAAGCATTCCGTTAAGGCTACTAGTTCAACAACATATCAACCCTCAAAGTAGTAAAATACCAATTTTATTTTATATTATCAAATT
This sequence comes from Adansonia rubrostipa, assembly GCA_038381775.1. Taxonomy (NCBI): domain Eukaryota; kingdom Viridiplantae; phylum Streptophyta; class Magnoliopsida; order Malvales; family Malvaceae; genus Adansonia; species Adansonia rubrostipa. The sequence goes on along the minus strand of JBBYHM010000019.1, from coordinate 20,601,688 downwards.
TCATCACGCAAGTGCACGTATTGCAAACAATTAGTATAATGTAAGATATTGTTTCTACAAGGAATTGTAATAAATTTGCTAATTACAAAATTTTAAACCACCTAATTTTATCTAAGCAAACAATTGAAGTTCATAAACCAAAGTTATCAGTTTACCTTCTACATACTTCACTACACAGTGTCTTTATCAAAACAATATCTGAACCTCCATCCGCCTTATGTAGATTCACTTTTAGTTAACTCATTTCCATCACAAAATAAGCTCCGAGAATTTGTTTCAGACACGAAGATCAATAGAAATCCATACGATACATTAGCATGGAACAAGAATAGTCAACAACTTGAAAACTGGGTTTGATTGTAACTTGTGTGGACAGGATACTAGTAGAATTTGATGGTTGAATGAAGCTACATCCATCTGAATTAAGCATCAAAAATTACTTTCTTTGCATGGCTTCAATGCAATAAAATGTCAACAATACTATGCTAGAATGAATTCTAGTATGCAACAAAAGGACTTCACGACCACACCACCTGCTTTAAACTATGAAAAAGATGTCTCACAATTCATAACAGAGAGTAACTTACAAGGTCACCAAGAGATTTATAAACTCCAAATTTTAAAAAGACTAAAAAATAAATAAATAAATAAATGAAGAAACTATTTTCACAACTAATTACTTTGCAGTCTCATTTCCCAATCATGCAAATGCGATTTACAATTTATATTCTTACATGGCCAAATAAGTTCAGTCCTAATAAATAAACAACTTTCTAGACCTAAATCGAGAAGAAGACAATAAAGAAGAGAAACAAGAAGGAAGTCCCGAAGTTGATTTATGCATCAAGACTATATTTATACTACCATGATGGGACTGAGAAATTGTACTAATACAAGCATGAGTTGCAGTCTGTTCAAATTCACAGGGGTTAAATATTATTCAGCAATCAATACCATTATAACGGATGGCCTCAAACAGTCCACTTCCAAGTTTTGATCCATCGACACACACAGAAGGCAAAAAAGATTCAGTACCATTATGCCATCTTATGGTACCGAGCAGTTACTGTCTTAGATGTAAGCCATTGTTTCTTCTTCTTTGTTACGATTTACTTGGAACCCACATTGGATCATAACAATATATCCCAAGCTTAAAGAACCAACGTCCTCGTTGGTCACGGCTGACACCTTTTTTCTTTTTTTCTCCAACGTCTTTGGTCATGGCTGACACCTTTGTCAGATCCAGCATCTTTTTCTTTTTTTTTTTTCACCTTTTTGTTGGGTCTAGGCCATCACTTTATGAGTGTACCACTCCGAGTGTTAGACCCCGGAAGATGAAGTTAACTCTGATACCAATTGAAACTTGGAGAACGACATCTTAAAATTTAGCTATCGTGAGAGAGCCTAGGTCCATATATACACACAAGAAAACCTTTCCTTTCACATGTGGGATTCAACTGGATGGTAACATTCTTTTACTTCAACAGATAAAAAAAAAAATTATGTTAGCAGACCCTTAAAAAGAAATGGAATTAAAGATACGAAGCAGAACCTTGAGAGTAAGACCATACACGGAATCTTGTCAAGAAGTGACCGTCTATGTAATCTTAGACAATCCAACGCCAACCTCTCAAATTTTATGAAGAAGGATAAGGATTATAAGGTCCTCATCCTCTCAAAAAGGAAACAGATAAGTCGAGCGTTCATATAGCTGTAGGGATTGCTTCATCGAGGCCCTTCAAGATTCTCATAAGTCATAACATAATGCAGCTAACAAGCAAGTGGAGACCCGCAAATCTCAAGAAAGTCTTAAAATTGTTTTTTTTTTCCCTTAATGTACCTTTCAATGATATGAATTTGATTTTCCAAAACAACCAAAAAAAAACAATGTCCACAATATTGTATATGTTCCAAGATTTTTTTAAAAAAAAGTACAACATGCCAAGACATGTTATCAACATACTCCAAAATCACTCACAGTATCTTTCAAGAGACAGGACCATTTCATTTTTTTTCCCCTTTTTCAAGCATCAAACTAAAATGGTACCAAAAAAACCAGTAAAAACAATGGAGTAATCAACAAAAACCAAACATAACAAACAAAGAAACCCACTTCAAGGAAGATAATTTTTTTTCCCATTCATACTGCAAATGGAAAGACTATGAATTTAAGGATTAAAAAAAAATTAAAAAAGAAAAAACAAGAATTGATAAGAATAAGAGTGTAACAATAATGGTAATAACACATATTACAAAATAATAAAAGATTTTCCTTTACCGACGTTTACCAGATCAGTCGGGAACAAGTGGGAACAGAAATATATAATCGGAAAATTAACGAACTTTCCGAATTCTTCTTCCTTTTGATGATAAACCCGTTTGCAAACAGCACCAAAAAAGAAATACTGACACTTCCAAATTACTGCAGCGAATAGAAAGCTTGGATTTTGATTTCTGAATCATTTAGCAGGGCAATCCCTCGCAAAATGACCTTCTTTTCCACAATTGAAACATCGTCCTCCTGCTCCTGCTCCTGCTACTCCTCCTCCTCGGCCACCACCGCTGCCACCGCCGTATCTTCTACTTCCACCATCATCACCACGGCCGCCACTGTATCTTGTACTTCGACCACCTTGATAACAATCCCTCGCCAAATGCCCCGTCCTTCCACAACTATAACACGCGCCGGTTCCTCCTCCTCCTCCACTACTACCACCACCATCACCACCACCATAACCCCCTCTCCTGTAACCACCTCCACCTCTGGCACCAAAATATCCTCCTCCCCTTCCAACACCACGATCTCCACGGGAAGGGCGGCGAGATCGGGGCATAGGAGTTACATCAACGGCCTTAGCGCGGCCGTCGTCGCCTAAATCAACGGCGAATTCAACGGGTTGGTTATCGGAGAGGGTACGAAAACCTTGGGAAAGAATTGAGGTTTGGTGGACGAAAATGTCGTCGCCTCCGTCGTCTGGAGCTATGAACCCGAAACCCTTTTGGGCACTGAACCATTTGACTGTACCAGTGGATCTCTCGGTGCTGGTGGTCTCAGCCATTGCCTTTGAGAAGATTCTAGAAAATGCCAAAAAGAAAGAAAGAAAGAAGTTTCTCCTCCGGGCGCTCTTTTTTTCCTTTTCTGTCTGTGGTATTTTGGGCGCGCGCAAGATTATTGGGGAACGGGCTTTTTTCATGTTTGTTGTGGGACCCGATTGGTAGAGATCTGAGGGTAGAGATGAACGTTTGTAGTGGATCCGACGGTTTAGAAGATTTGGTGGTTTATCCGTTCGGGGTGTTTGACTGGCTTCGCTTAAATATGAATGGATTAGCCTTCGGCCTTTTGCTTTTGTCAGTTTATAGTACTTACATGACAATGAAAAAGAAAAACTATAAAAATAAAAAATAATATTTATTATCTTCAAAATTTTTTCCCTTTCTGAATAAGTTTCATTTACAGGCCTCCAATCAGCCCAAGAAGATTACTAGCCTTAGCCTCAGTTGGGCTTTGCCTTTAAGCAAGGGACAAGGTATATTAAAATCAATTTGTTGCAGCCTCATTGGTCAATGGTGATCCAACGGTTTTAAATTTCAATTTTCAAGTGTGAAGTATGAAGACGATGGTGCATATCGGGTCTTTTTTTTTTTTTTTTTTAAACTGTCCAAAGTTTTATCCATTAGCAGCTCAGGAAACTTTGCTACTGACCCATAATTAACCTAATCGTAACGTTTTTCTGCTATCAAGTTTAAGATTAAGGAACTATCTCATTCAAGATCAACGAAAGTTTTAGGCTATACAAACAGCATTAACAAGCGGTATAAATTGTACACTTAATTTAATTAAACCCGGATACCTAAAAGTAATGCAACTGAGATAGACTTATAAATGAACAAGAATATAATCCTCCTATACCAGCAAAGAAACTGTGGATTAGAGGTGGGTAATTTTCAGCTTTGTCTTACTTTTTTTTTTTCCTTAACGTTTCAGCTTTGTGTTACGGCCCGCTTGCGGTGCCTAAGGCAGCACGTAAGGTGGTTAAAGACCTAGGCGCATGACATGCGCCTCTTCTTGGCTAGAAGTCCACCCTTTTTATTTTGAAACAGTCACCGCTCCATACCAATAAATCAACGTGGATTAATAGTTGCTTAAATTTGTAATGCAAGCACTACAATGTATATTGATCTCCTCAAAGCACAAATATAAAAATGAATGTAT
>JBBYHM010000019.1:20570167-20582287 GCA_038381775.1 Adansonia rubrostipa | reverse complement strand
TAATAATAATATGGTATTAATGAATAACTTTATTTGTCATTTTTGATAATTATAATTATAATAATATTAAAAATATCCTTTAAACACCCTTAGCAAAACTCGTAACAAGTGATGTCTTTCATTTCATTTCATGATGCATCAAAGGTTCAAAACTCAAAAGGGTATTTGGGCTTTTTGTCAGGATACAAATTATTAGACAGAAAAGAGGCCTACTTGAATTTAGATAAGCCCAATGGCCCAATGCTCCCCATCCAATGAAATATTAATTAAATTAAATTAAATAAAACAATCAAATGAATCTGAGAGCGGGCAATAAGGCATTCGAACTCCCTAAAATTTTCGTCCTTCAGTCCCCAGTCTCAACACATTTCTCTTTCACGAATGCACGACGAAGATACTACGATAACACTAACCTCACCCCATTGAGTCTTTTGTTCCCGCCATTTTTAGCCTAATTCTTTTTTTTTATTTCTATTCCTTCTTTCTACTGGAACTGCCCTTCTGTAGACCGGAAATGCGGCTGAGATGCGCCCATGGACAGGGAGGCTAACCTTCCGCTCCCGCCGCTAGCCAATCTGGTTCGCCCGATCCACAGTCAGGACACGTCATCCTCCACGTCATCATCTTCTTCCCCTGCTGGCTTCATCCGTGATGTCCAAGCCGCCTTCAAGCGCCATCGCTCTCTCGGTACAGCTTCGCTTTTCCCTCTTCAAATATAGTATTCTTCTGCCAAAACCCTAATTTTTGCTCAGTTACTATTTTAATTTTAGTTGCTTTTAGGGGTTTTTTTTTTCTGTTACCTGTTCTTTTAGATAATTTCTTTTTTGTTTATTTCCATTTATCCATTTAGGGTAAATATTAATCTCAATTAAGCTATTTTATTTCAGTTCATGGAATTCAAAATTTAGGGTGCTTATTCGGTTTTAGGTTCTACTCATTATGATTTTATGGTTGATGTCAATTAAGAAAATCGTGATTTAATGGATGAATTTTGTTAGCTAATGAGATTATGTGAGTGATTCAAATGCAAATTTATGTTGTAATTTTGAGGGGTTTCCAGGTTCAATTCAGACCAATGGCATAATGCCAAGAAGAATGGTGGCTCCCCAGCGTGCAGCTTCTAGAAATATGGGTGCCAATTTTGATACTAACAAATCTCAGGATTGTGTTTCGTTGAGTCATGGTCAGTTAGTCGAGGACAAAACTAATTCGGGGGAGTCTCAAGAAGATGCATCTATTACTCCACCTTCCATCACGGGAAATACCACCAAAACCTTTGATGATAATATCAACCCATTTGGTGTGGATCGGGATCAACACAGGGAGGTTGTTGATAAAAGAGAGAATAATCTGATCACTTTGCGGGATGCAGGATCTCAAAATGTTGATGGTCAGAGAAAAGTTCAGTTTTTAAATGAACAAAATGTTATTGCCCATGGTAATATGTTTTACAATGCTCTTTGAATTGCTAGTTTTGTTTTTCCGGGCTCTTTACTGCTATCATACTTTGCGACCTTGTGACAAAAATAGTTGAAAATTGAAATATAGCTGATTATCTGTAGCTTCTGAATTTTTCACTGTGCCCCACAATGTATTTCCTCTTCACTTTTAATCTGCAGGGGCCAATGATGGAATGGCCACTGGATTGGAGAAATTATCATCTCATATGGGTTCACTTGCCTTGACAGAAATGGAATGGAATGCAGTCAGTCAAGTAGAGTCATCAACTGTTGTCAATAATGAGTCAAAGCACCAGCATTTTCAGAACCCAGAATCTGAAATCAATTTGAAGTCTGATGGTGGGATCACTTCTTTGGCGAAAAAAACTACTATCATAAAAGATCAGATACATCAGTTAAGAAACTTTTTAGGGCAACCTGTCACTCAGTCTTCAGTTGTGGGGTCATCGTGTGCTACCACAACATCAATCCATTCAAGTTCGGCTCCAATGCTTAACCTGATAACTTATTGCTCTCGTTCCCATCAAGAAGGAGGTTCTAACGTGGCAAAAGAAGCAGTGGGAGATTTTGATGTGAATCATCAATTTGTAAATCAAGGAGATATGTTGCAGCAAGAAACTTTAAAGAAGGAGATGAGCAGAGTGCTAGTTGATCAGGCAGCTCAGGCTTTAACCTCTGGGAGTAATTCCCAACTGGAGGTTAATGAACTTGACTTGTCCAAAAAGCAAGAAGGAAGCTTGGCAACCCAAAATGAACTTTCAAAGGATTCTTGTCCTCAGAATGATAAGTCAATTAAAGGGCAAGGATTTGCAGGTAATGTGACTGCACAATCTCAGGCTCCTTTGTTGAAAGACTTGAATTCAGATGTAAAGTCAGAGCCTTCTAAAGCTGAGAAGCAGGGGAAGGGTACAAGTAGTAAAGGGGCATCAGTACCTCGTAAACGGAGTTACGATCCTGACTTGTTTTTCAAAGTGAATGGAAAGCTGTATCAAAGGCTTGGAAAGATAGGTAGTGGAGGAAGCAGTGAGGTCCACAAAGTCATTTCATCAGATTGTACAATATACGCACTCAAGAAAATCAAGCTCAAAGGTCGTGACTATGCTAGTGCATATGGATTTTGCCAAGAAATTGAATATTTAAACAGGTTGAAGGGAAAGAACAACATTATCAACTTAATAGACTATGAGGTACCAACTTCCACCCATAGTCATGTGTTAACTTCAGATATATTAAAAAGTTTTCTTTTTGATTGTTTCAATTTTTTTCATCAACAACACTAATCGAAAAGCAAAATCATTTGATCGAGTTGCTATGAAGCAGACACCTATATCGGTCAATGTTTTCATGGTAAACTAAAATGCTTTTATTAGGGGCCATTAACTCTGTACACTGTGAAGGTGTAGTGATATCGTTGGACTAACCGAGCAGTTGATATGCAGACTAATTTCATGGAAATTTCTTTTTCATATGCTATGGAACATAGCTATGGCTTATTTTCTGCAGTTATGACTATTTGGAAAATTTTAATGTCATTGGAGTTGTTTGCTTGTTATGGTCTCACAAAGGTGGGGGCCTGGGAGGGGTCCATCACCATTGAGATAATTTTGTAGCTCAAATCAGTTGCTGAAATTTCATGATGATGCAGAGATATGCACATACAATGTCACGGTCAAGTGCTCCCTAGTTTACATGATAAAATTCCTTGTAGCACTCATGCATGTAAAATTGGATCTTGTTTGGCAAGAATGGTTATCCTTTTATTATGATAAATGACTCGAACATTGTTGTTATATCTTGTCAGCTTTCTTATTAATAGGATTTAGCCTGAAGCAATTTGTGGGGAATATTTAATAGTCTTTCTTGATATTAGGTGACAGATAAGAATCTGCTCCGAGAAGTCATGAATGGCTGCATGTCAAATAAAGATGGCAGAGTCAAGGATGATGGCTATATATACATGGTACTTGAATATGGAGAAATTGATTTGGCTCACATGCTATCCCAGAAATGGAAGGAAGTTGATAGCTCCAGTCAGACTATAGATGAGAACTGGCTTCGATTTTACTGGCAGGTTCTAAAGCTATCCCTTGCTTTGAGTCTATGTTGTTATTTCCTAATGATATTGATAACTTTTTTCAAATTATATGCATTAATCTTCTAAGACCATATTAAAGTTGATTGAAACTTGATAGTTGTAATTATTCTTGCTGGGCTTCTCTAATGGCAGTCCACCTAAATAAACATTTCTTTGTTGAGGCTAACAATTTAGTATCTTTTTGGAGCAAACGCTGCTCGTCTCCTTTTCTTTGTGTTTACTTATTTGTATTTAGCTTTCACGTCAATTTGTTTGGCTATATCTTCTGTTTCTTATTTTTGGGCATAAATATTCTCTCTTTTTTTAGTTCACCCCAATCATCTTTGATAATTTTTCTACAAACATATATACAAAGACTGACATGCCGTAAGGTGTTGTTCTCTTTAACTTTTAGAGTTGCAAACAGTACAAAAGCTGGAGTTGGATCAAATGAGGATTTTGGAAAAAACTTTTTGCAGGCTAAAGATTTCAAGCTCTAAATTTGAATATCTAAAAAGAGTTGTAATGAGAAGTTGATAGAAAAAAAATCAACGGTGTTTAAACATGCAAAGATATATTTAGTTGTTTCAAATAATTTCAACATGATAGCACATGTTTCAGTGCTGTGACGATATTTTCATGTATTCATTAATTTTGTGACTGTACCATTTATTATTAATATAACCAAGTTCATAATGAGAAAAACTATTAAAAGCTGTTAAGAAAGAAATGGAGGAGGAAAATGAAAATTACATGTATGGCAAGTGGACAACGTAGTGCAAGAGGCCCCTGTATAGCAGGGTCTAGGGTGGGTGAATGAGCCCCCTAATTACATGTACAGGAGAGTTTTAGATTTAGGCACCTTACCCTTGCTTTCAGTTGCAGCTGTTTTGGCAACTTGAACTGGTGACCTGTAGGTCATAATAGAAATCTACCGTTGAAGGGTCACTCTTAAGAAAAATATAGGACTTTTCTTTTTCCTCAATTTTCACTATATTCAGAAAATGAAGGCAGAGTATTTGTACTTTAGAATTTAGATATTTATGTTCTTATCAGCATGTTCCTCAATATTCTTTGGTGACTTCTGTTCCTGCCTCTAGGGGGAGTTGTATGCTTTTTATTATCTTCTATAATGAGTTGATTTGATTCTCTTTTATCAGAAAGCAGGGGTAATTGATTTTACCTTTTTTAAAATTGTGTGCCGTTGGTTATGCAAAAAAGTAGAATACTCACTTTAGGTTGTTATGCAATTTGCAGCAAATACTTCAAGCTGTCAACACTATACATGAGGAACGTATCGTGCACTCTGACTTGAAGCCAGCTAATTTTCTTCTTGTAAAAGGCTCTTTAAAACTTATTGATTTTGGTATTGCCAAAGCCATAATGAGCGATACAACCAACATCCAAAGGGATTCACAGGTATTCATTACTCATTGTTCTCTCCAACTTTTGATTCAAAGTACTATTTACTTTATTTTGGGTTTTTTGAAATTTTTTTTAATAAATTTAGTTTTTTTTCCTTTTTTAAAAAATTATGGAAAGATATGTCGAGGGACTCGACAATGATAAGGCAATGACTAGGTGACATTCTTTTTTTTTCAGTGGCCAAGTAAGCCACGCCATAACAGACTTAGCTAAAGGCCAAAGTATTTGACTGAATAAGTTTAGGTATTTACTTGTGAATTTTTATTTTCTGGATGCCAATTTAACAAAATTAATATAGTACATGGGCCAAACAAGTATTTAGTCTATAATTTCATGCAAGATAATGATAGTTAATGCACATTTGTTTACATTTATTATCTCATACGTACTGCAATTCATGTATGCTCTCTAGCATCATGTTGTATCATTTCTCAATTTATCTCACGTGGTTGACCAATATGTCAAAGAAAGTGCTTGATGATTTGGTCTGTCATGTTAATGCTTTATAAGCAATATCTCTTAATACCTAACATCTAAAGCTCTTGTAAACTACCATTGCAGGTTGGAACTCTGAGTTATATGTCTCCTGAGGCATTCATGTGCAATGAGAGTGATGCAAATGGAAATACCATAAAATGCGGCCGACCTTCAGATATTTGGTCCCTTGGGTGCATACTTTACCAAATGGTTTATGGAAGGACTCCTTTCGCTGAGTACAAGACCTTCTGGTCCAAGTTCAAAGTTATAACAGATCCAAACCATAATATAACATATGAACCAGTTTCTAACCCGTGGCTTCTTGATATCATGAAGAAATGTCTTGCATGGGACCGTAACGAGAGGTGGCGGATCCCTCAGCTACTTAAACACCCTTTTCTTGTTCCCCCAGTTCCTCCCCAACCATCTCTGTCCCAAGACCAAAGCGGTCAACTGCCTGAACTTATAGCAAAAGCGTGTTCCAACAATCAAGATGCTTTGATGCTATGCTCTCAGCTTACTCAAGTACTTAGAGACCTGACGTCACAGGTAACATCCCAATCACTAACACCGCGAGAACAACAATGCAAGTTGCTGTCTCAAATGTCAAAGCTTTGCTCTGAGCTCCAGGAACATCTAAGTCAGTCCGGGTAATATTTGTAAAGATGAGAGTATGCTTGCCACAGCATTTTTTTTGGGGTGTTGCAGCTGTTTGAGCTTTCTTTCGGCCTACGAGTAACTACGCCAAATTGAGCTCATTTTCGGTTCCTTGTGTAATAATATGTAAAAATTGACATTGAGGTGTCCGAGATGAAACATTATCCTTCAGAGATTTAATGAATGTAACTGCCTATCAATCTTCCTGTTTTTGAATTGACGTTGGCAGTCCAATAATCTCGAATCTTAATTCAACTGTTTAGCATTTGTAGTTTAATTATGTAAAAATTCAATCCGATTTGGAGGCAAAGAGAAAAGAAAAGAAATAAAAGTGACCGCTCGAGACTAAGAACACTATTCAAATTATGGGCAACATCAGTATATTCTAATGAAGCTAAAGAAATAAATTAAAAAAAAAAAACACAAATTGCCACTGCTGGAAACTACTTTGAGTTGCTTTGGTTACGATAAGTATTACATGATTTAAGTGTCCCATAGTTACAACTTAAAACTCTATTGTAATAAGGAAAGTACTATTAAACTTGCTTACAATAGACGTGTTTTGTTAACTTTATTAAATACATTGAGATTGATTATCATTCTATGCCACACCGTTTTGTTTTGTTCATTGACACGTCATCTTGTCTCCGTGTTTTTTTTCAGCTGATCAGTTGCAAAGACCTTTTTTACTAAAACACATCCACTAGACATTTTCGTGATCTTACTATTATTGTCTCTATCTTCGTCCAAATGAACTGTTTCTATCTTATTTTCATTATTGTAAATTTGATAATAATTATGTTACGCATGTTGATCAAAAACAAGAACTTAATAGCATGAATTAGTACGACTATTCATCTTAAAGGGGGAAAAATGCTATATAATTATTGTCGTTGCCACTTGCATTTTCTTAAATTTAAAAAATTCATAAAACCGAACTTAATCATTTATTACTTTTAAAAAAAAATCTTTTTTTTTGCATCTTATAATTTCAAAAAAATGATAAAAAAAACATTTATCTTAACTTAATAAACCCTTTAAAGTTGCATTTATATAAAATTGGACTTATATTTATTACAAATAGACAAAGTTTAATTTTGGAAAAATCATTCCATCCACCATCCAATGGCACATATTTTTTTTAGTGTATATTAAAAAAAATTAAAAGAGTAATAAAAGAATATAAGATATTAATAGACCATTTATAAATTTTTTTTTTTTAAAATTCATTTTCAATTTGTAAAAAAATAAACTTTCTTTATTTTAATATATATTTTTCATTATTGCAGGCTAATCTCTGGAGTGGACTAAGCTTGAGCCCAACATTCCTAATTTAAACCGAAAAGATTGACCTAACTTCGACCCACCATAAAAAGGCAGGTGTCTAAAGTCTAAACCCACCAATCAGGGCCCTCCACGTGCCTCACTCAAGATTAGCGTCACAGTTAGAGTGACAGTCAAACAATCATGACTAAAAAAATCTACGGTCTCACTGGCGTCTGTGATGCCGATTCCTCGAGTATAGCCGTAAGAAACAAATTCTACTCTTCGTTTTCTTCGTTGGGAAAACCGCCCTAACCGTCACTAAAAATTTTTGGTAGAACTACCCGTCTCCCGCCTCGCTATTTTGGATGTTAGTATTAAGCAGCCGCTTCCGGTTCATTTCCCTTCCCCTTCAAAAGCGTATTCCCTCAAGCTTTTCTTGCTCCGTCGCATCCTCAGGTAATTTTATTTCTCTATTAAAAACTTAATCTTACCTTTAATCCTTAATTAATCACTTTTCCCTTTCTCTCTTTTTTTTTTTTTTTCTCAGCCATGGATACCACTTCGCCTTCTGTGTTGTTTTTATGCGGGAAATCATCTGCGGAAACCGAAATTGCCAAATCATTGAAAATCAATGACGCTCTTAATCTCCCAAACGGCGGCAAAGTTTCAACTCTTTTACGATCCGAGATTAACAGTTTCCGATTTGGTGAAGATGCTTTTAATGTCGATTTGTTTTTGAATTCGCTCTCAACTAAGCGATTTGGTCGGTTCCTTATCTGGTCCCCGCTGTTGCCTTCAACACATGACATCGTTTCTCAGTAAGCAAACGATCAAACGGCCAAAGAAAAACGAATTTAGTTGAATTATTCACTTATTTTCTGAATGCTAACCTCTAGATTTTAGCTTTTGAACAGTAATTTTTGTGAGCTTCCAATTGGTTCAGTTTGTGTTGCTGATGGTCAGTTTAAAGGGCGAGGTAGATGATATTTTTGAATTAAATTGAATCTTTCATCAGTTATTTGTTCGTTTTTTATTAATATGATTTTGAAATGCTTCGAGACTTTTGCAGGTCGGTCCAAGAATGCGTGGCAGTCTCCGAGGGGATGCCTTATGTTTTCATTTACATTACAAATGGATGATGGAAAAATTGTGCCTTTGGTACAATATGTGGTGTCTCTTGCTGTGACAGAGGCCATAAAGGATGTTTGCGATCGAAATGTAAGCTGTTCTTCTTTCCCTTTTCTACCTATATGGAAATAGGCAATGGAGGCAATGAGCATTTCTTGGGGCTAAAGAAATTATTATGTTAGCTTCGTAGAATGTAGAAAACAGCAGTTAATATTTGGATCTTTAAAATTCATTTCATTTGGCATATTAACGGCCATAAAATCAAAAGATGAATGCCACTGAAAGAGAAGGATATTTTGTCTATAATTGCTATGAATCAACTTAAAGTTCAAAGGTTTACATTGTGGAGCACAATTTTTGAATGGTACCTAGTCAGAGCTGAATCTTGGAAAATTATTTGCTCTTGTCATGCTTTGCAACCTGGAAAATGTTAATTTTCCTTGGTTTATATTACTTCTACTTTGACAAATTATTCTTTGATCCTGAAGTTTAGATTTTGATAGACTGCTTCATGAATGGTTTCAGGGCTTCCCATGTCTTGATGTTAGGATCAAGTGGCCAAATGATCTGTACTTAAATGGCCTTAAACTTGGAGGCATTCTCTGCACATCAACATATAAGTCAAAGAAGTTTAATGTCAGTTCTGGTAAAAAGACTTATTCCTTTTGGGTGACAATAAGCAAATTCAGTCAGACAATTTATACTTTTGTCCATTTGTTCAAAAACCTAGATTTGGTGGCAGAGCCACTGACAAATTATAAGCTTGAGGGATGTGACCCTCAAAATTTCTAAAAACTTAATTTCTGAACTTTGAAAATGCCTCATAATTTGAAAATATATTGATTTCTACCCCCAGTTGTTCTGATATGCCCTTGCACCTTTGAAGGCATTTTCATTACCATCCTTACTTCTCCTCCAGCACGGCAAATTCTTGCTTCATTACGGGTAGACTGCTGATCAATTGAAGCGAGATCTGCAATTGAGAATAGGATATTGCTTGCCTTATTTTATTTGTACAATGTATGTGCATGATGAAGCTTACAAATCAATGGATGTCCGTGCAGGTGTGGGTTTGAATGTTGGTAATGAGAAACCAACAACATGTTTGAATGCAGTATTAAAAGAGCTTTCTACTAGTTCTAATGAATTTAGAAGAGAAGATATCATGGCTGCCTTCTTTAATAAATTCGAGATGTTGTATGATATTTTTATAAATCAAGGTGAGTCAATCTTTTGGTCCTCTCCACAATCTCCTGGTATGGGAAAATACTATTAATGTGTTGAGTTCGTCGTTCTCATAAATGTGCAGCTTTCACACCCATGCTAAAACTATTTCTATAAATTTCTGACGGACTGAAATGGTAAGAAAATGCTTTTTGTGTTACAATTAATGCTAAATTAATTATGCGGAGTCAAATTTATGTGAGTTTACCATGGTGAACAAAAGCAGTTGCATCTTCACGATGCTTTCCTCTGTTGCATATGCATGATTGTCTCCCTTCTCCACACCCTCTCTCAGTACTGAAGGCTTATCACTTAGAAGTTAGAATGCATATCTTCAGAAAGTTTGTGTAGGCTCCAAAAAGTTTCTATCTTTTCTTAACAAACTCTGTCCACTGTTTCTTTTCTTCTTTTTGTTTTCTAAAGAGGAACCCAATAAAAATGTAGAATGTTGATTGTCTAAATTGTGAAACAAATTGTTTTAGGAGTCTCCTTTTTGACAAAACAGTATTATCGATATCTATTAATTGTATTTAGTAGCTTTCAATACAATATTAAGGCCAAGTTTACTTTTGGGGGTCAATGACATGCAGGATTTCAATCTCTTGAGGATCTTTACTATAGAACATGGCTTCACAGGTGAATTTTCTTTACTAGTTTCATCTTTCAATATATGCAGTTTGTCTGTATGAAACTTTGTGGTTTTAATAATATAACAGAATGAGTTAGTTACTTATTATGATTTGATCAAATTGTGATCCAGGGATGATTGTGGCACGGTTTGTAGCATTTTTAAACCAAGTTGTTTTTTTCAAAAAAAAAAAAAAATTTAAGTTAGTGCTGTTGCACTTATCTACGTCAGTATATTATTATTGCTCCAAACAATTGCCTCTGGTTGCATTAATATGAAGTCAAACAAAACTTTTCCCTGTCTACATCTATGGTCATCAAAGCCAAGGAAGGTTTTCTATGTTATGGTGTTCTTATTTGAATCCTAATGTCTATTAATGTATAAAATGGAGAAACATAGAAAGTGGTTTTCGTGGATGGCCATATCCAGAGAATACAACTGTGGTCTGCTTATTCTTCCTGGGCCATTAAATCAATAGAAGCCTGATGATATTCTTGATGTCATTTAGTTATCTCAATAATTCAATTGAACTTGAACTGCCTATTCAACATGTGTCTCTTTGTGTGTATTTCCATTTTGATATTTTCTATGTTTATGATCAAAACTTCTATGTTTGTGTACTGGCTCCATTTTGTTCCTCCTCTTAATTGATGCTACCCAACTAAGCTTGTGCCTCTCCTTTGTATTCTGAACCTAATGAATCATGATGAAACTTTTCTATCATCTATGGCATGCCTATATACTCTAAAGCTGTTGTTATAGGTATGTGATTTTATTTTGAAAATTGGCCGTGCAGTGGGCAGAGAGTTATTGTGCAGGAAAAGAACGAGGAAAGAGTTTTGGAAAACGTGGTCACAATCCAGGTATGGTAGACTCAAAAGTTTACTGCTTAATTAGTTTCTAAGCTATCCTTTTGTTACACAAGCAGGTGTCTACTTCTGGGCATAGACATGAATGAAAAAATTGCCCTTCTACGTATTAAAAATCTTCCAAGTTCGTACTTCAAAATTTCCATGTCTTTTTTGTAGAAAGGAAAGTTTTCTCTTTCCTTGATTATATAGTTATTGCATATTTAGTTGTGTTCTTGTAGTAAATAATTGTCAATTAGCTGCATGAATAAACTTACCATGTACATTTATTCCCATTCTTCTCTTTGTAATTTATATTTGCTAGTGATGGGGTTCGGAGAGAGAGAGCTAGTCAAGACTTCATTTTTCTTTGTCACTTAGTGAAATTTTGTTCACAAATCTTTTTGGTAAAACTAAACGATGCCATGGAAGATCATCTTCATTTTAGAGGCCGTACTCGAATATACAGTTTGGTTCTCCAGAGCTGGTCTTTGCCTTTGTACGTGTGTGGATCTTCTTAATGTAAAGGGTGTAGCCAAATGTTATAGTGATAAACTTAGGGAGCTTGTTGCGTAAACCTCAATTGTGTTCTGTAGCAATTTCTGTTCCATAAATTTGTTAAAAAGTGAACATAATTTTATTTAATTGACGCTAACTTGAAATAGAGTGTCTTACAAGTTACAAGTATGAAGTGTTATTCACTTCTTTTTGGCAGGGCTTGACATCCTCAGGATATTTGTTAGCTATTGGTGACGACAATCAAATGTGTGAACTTCATCCTGATGGAAACAGGTATATAGCTGTACATTTTTCTTGCTAAAGTTATAACATCCCTCTCCTATCTTGTGCTTTAGAAAATTTTACATTAGGTAGAAAGAAACTTTTAGACACTGCAGAATTCAGCTCTATTTTATATAGTTGGTGTCTAATTTA
>JBBYHM010000019.1:20515568-20540784 GCA_038381775.1 Adansonia rubrostipa | reverse complement strand
TTGTATTTTGTTTAAGATCCTTGCAATATACAACTAATTTACTATTTTTGTTTTCTGTTCACTTTCATTTTTTTTTTTCTTTTCCTGCTTCTATCACAAAGTAAACCACATGATCAAATAAGTTTACTGTTACTTAAGACGATCTCCTTGGTCAGTTGTAGAGTTTATAGAGAACTGAAAATTAGTGAAGCATCAAGCTGCCAAAAAGGGGGAATATTTCATATAGCATGGAGCAAAGATGAAAAAGAAAGAGGAGGAATCAAATAAGATCGCAAGACAGTTATGCATGGTTACACATATGCATCAATGGTTTTGCCGTTGTTTCTGTACAATATCCAAAACCGAAATCAGTGTATGTTCAATAAGGCATCAAACAGACTTCTAAGAAAAGATTGATGCAGCAACGTCTTGCCAGGTTATCATGGCACAATGCCTCATAGCACTAGAAAACCCTTCATAGGGGCTAAGTCTTCATTTGATCATGTGCCATGGGAGAAGAGATTTACAATGTGTTCAAGTAAAAATACACTTCTATCTTAAGCTGGAAGTAAAGCGTGAAAGAATCTACCACGTAAGATGAATTAGACAGAAGTTTTTTGGGCCCAAACCAGGGATGCATTAAGGAAAATAGATTCTCTATTAAGAGATGTTCCTACCATTGAGATAAATTTTCCTCCCCCTGTAAGGATTTTTGCTCTCAGAGGGTCCATCTTCCTGGCCTTCCTCAGACAAATAAAGGAAATGCTACCTATCAGCATTCCATCCTTGGAAGCATCTAAAAAAACATGATATTATTTTTGTTGGTTTCACCATGAAGGACTTTTGAGAACCCCTAGCAGCTGGTCAGCTTCTCATTGACTAGGAGTTTACTCTAGATTCCAAGATAAAATTATCGATTCTTATCTTCAAGGGAGCTAACACCTTGAAATTTTCTGGAAATTCCAGTCAATACTAAAACCCTTTCACTATTTGCAAAGAGGATATCTAGAGCATACTCAACAAAAAGTTAAAAAGGTCCCCATTTCTCAGCACAATAGAATGACAAACATGACAAAAATAGAAATAGTTCACAGAGGCAACATATGCAGAAGGTGAAGTTTAGTACATAATACAAAATGGAAATCACTAGAAACACAAATCCCACCACTTACCAGCCATGATGTCTCATTTTGAAAGGTCGGCTTAATATCCAAATTCTCAGGCCGAACGAATTGCTGAATAAGAGCTATCTTGTCAGAAAGTTGATCATCTTGTTTTACATCATCTGGAAGTGAAGCAAACACACGGGTAAATAACTTTGTCATAACGTACTTCTCCAATCCCTGTATTAGAAAAATAAGAGGTGTGATGACATCAACCCTTGGTAAAGTTCTTTCCTTCTCTTAAAACAAATTGCCTAAAACCAAGAAAGGCAAGTGATTTAATGCATGAAGCATGTTGTAGACCCAAATCCTACAAGATATACGAGCAAAATAAATAGTATCAATGACTTACTTCGCCAGCACTGTCCAGATCCTCCTCCGAGCATCCAGCCCAAAGCGGATGAGCTCGAAAAGCAGCTTCCATGTTGGCAAAAAAGGCCTGTACGGCAGCGCTATCCCTTTCGGGATCAGGAGCATTGTTGGAGAACGAAACTATGAAACTGCAATATGCCGAAACGTCAAAACTCAAAATTCAAAAACCCAGAAATGATTGCCTAAAATGAAGCATCCCCAATCCTTCTGATAGTAAAATTAAGTTTTAATTGGCAATTGATTAACAAACCGAACAGCTTTCATATCGGGAATCCCGAATCCTACATTAACTTGACGCAATAAACTATTAAAATAGACTTTTTCCAAGACTTTGATTTTTGGCAACCTCATTACCCAAAAGTATATAAAAAATCATTAAATTATTTATTACCAAATCACTTCAGATTAAACACAAATCACGTCTTATCTTAATTCTTTATATACATTTAAGGATGACAATTAGAACGAAAAAAAAAAAAAAAAGCAAATAATTAAAGATTGAGAGACCTTTTGATGGATTTCACGAAATCAGCAGCAGAAGGCTGGCGCATGCGGTCTAGAAAATCTTGCAATCCAAAGAAAACGTCGGCGTTCTCCATTTTTTCTTACCACCACCGCCTGATTATTTGACAATTTCTGAGCTCAGATCGATTAGCAACCAGAGAGAGAAGGAGTGTTTTCTGCTTTAGGAGAGAAATCTTCTAAAGTGAAAAAAGTGGCCGATAGAATAGAAAGTTGACTTGCAGACAACTATTCAACGGGTCGGGTAACCCACACCCATATTAAATTAAATTTATGTAAACAATTTAAATTTAATTATAAATATTAATATAAAATAATTTTACTTTTTTAATATTATTTTAAATAATAATTAATCTTCATATCAACTCAGAATCAATCTAATTAGATCAGATAATATTTAATACGATTATACTAATATAATATGTATAAAGTTAAAAAACGATATGACATGACATAAATACATTATCAAAATCTATCTAATATGAATTATAAATGTATCAAAATTGATATAAATGTAAAAAATCTTAAACACGATTATGATATGACACAATATATGAATATAACACGAATATACGAATTATCATACTTAAATTCAATTCAAATCTTGATAAAAAGTTACTGCAAACTACGGGCGATAGAAAAATGGTTACAACTTATAAATTTATTTTAAAAATAATAAATATTCAAATAAACCCTACCTAGAATTAAGGTATAAATATTTGTTTTATATAATTAAAATTTTACGTTATAAATATTTAATTTTCTGTTAAAATCTTTTTAATCGGATTATTAATTTATAACATTGTTCCCTTCTAGAGGCACATTTATTTTATTATAAATCTATTTTCAATACAGGAAAAAAAACTTAAAAAATAAAAAAGAAAATAAGAAAATTCAAAATTATTAAATATATAAAATGGATAATAACACTTGTGAGAAAGATAAAAATAATTAATTAAAAATATAAAAACTACAACTTGGTTTCAAACTCTTATTAGTGTTAATATGTGATTAAAATTAAAACTTGCCTACTAAAGACTGACACCGATTTGCATCATTACTTGATTATAATACTATTTCTATAAATATTAAATTTAAAATAATTGAAAATAATAGCCAAGAGTAAGTTAGTATGACAAACTAAATTTTATAAATATCTATAAAATTTATAAAAAACGAATATAAATGATGATTTTAACGAATGAAATAGTTATTATTGTTCACTAAATTTTTAAATGTCATTATAAATTTTTTTTCTATTAATAAGATTTATATAAATTATATGTAAAAACTTTAATTTAATTAATTTTTTAAAATTAAATTTATTCTATAATAAATAAAAAAGAGTTAATGTTTACGTTAAATAGTTTTATTTTTAAAGCTCTATTTTTTTTCATTAACCTTAGAAAAGAAATCAATTTATTTATTAAATTTTTAAATTGTTACTGTAAAATTTATTTTACTATTAATAAGATTTATTTAATTTGTAAGTAAGACCTTTAGTATCATTAAATAACTTCTTTAAAATAAATTTACTTAATAATAAAAAAGAAAATAGTTAATGTTTACTTTAAATTGCTTTATTTTTAAAGTTTTAATTTTGATTAGCGGTAAAAAGTAATAAATTTATTTGCTTGATGAAAAATTGCTGAAACTTAAATTAAATTTCTTTTTCTTCATATTTAATTTACATTAATAAAATTAGAAAGAATAAAACTTTATATTCATTTGATATATTTACACGTAAAACAAACTCCATATATTAATGGAAATTTCATTAATAAATATTTTATTAATTTTATTATTAGTAAAATACATAATTATATGTGTTAAAAAATATAAAACAATAACAATTGACACATTATACACTGGACAAGGACCTGTAATGAATAAATATGTTTACTTTCTTAGATTAAAAAGATTTTTTATATTCATACTTTATGTACATTATATAGAATAATATAAATTTTAAATATAGATAAATACAATTAAATAAGGTGGGATTTAAATTGCGTTAATTATTAGGCCCTGACATTTGGGCTCTTTGTTTGGGAAAGTTTGCTTTGCAGGCCTGCTGATAAAAATCGTAAAACGTATCAACTTTTTGCAACGATTTTTATAAATGTAAAAGATTTTGGATTCAAATCTCATCACATAAAAAAATATTATAGATGTTGGCCATGCATTAGCTTTTAGAGTTTTTGAACGACCATTTTACAGCTTTCTTACACATGATATTCAATTTCTATGGAAAATGAGACAAAGGAAAAACATAAT
The DNA here is from genome assembly GCA_038381775.1 of Adansonia rubrostipa. Taxonomy (NCBI): domain Eukaryota; kingdom Viridiplantae; phylum Streptophyta; class Magnoliopsida; order Malvales; family Malvaceae; genus Adansonia; species Adansonia rubrostipa. The sequence continues at coordinate 20,536,471 of JBBYHM010000019.1, read as the reverse complement.
AATTTGTGTATAAATAAATACCTACTATCATATCATATCCTCTTAAACCACAGAAGGGAATTGGAATCGGAAGATATGTTGCTTTTTTTTTTTTGGGGGGGGTGGTGGGGGGGAAGGGTTTAAACAGCTCCTATCTAACATTGAATAATGACTTGGTTTTCCATTTTTCCGATACCGTCTCCAGTAAACGTTGAGGAAATGTGTTTGCATATCCGAACCGAAATCAGATGCATTGTTCAATTTCCTATCCTCATCGATGAAAACTGTTTTCTATCAACCATGAACCATGAATGTTTAATCTTGTTTTCCCCCAAGAAAACCTTCCTAACCAAATATTGATTTAGAGTAAAGCACTCCAAACCACAGCATCCCCTTCGCCGCACCTTTCATGAACGATTTTGATCTTCTCCACTGATTTGCAGATTCCGCTGCAACTCCAATCGAATGATGCAACACAGGCATTACCTGCTTGAGCCTTCCACTCACAATCTGCGGTATATGAAACAAAACGTGAGTAAAGAGAGAGAGAGAGAGAGAGAGAGAGATCCCAAAATGGAAATGAAATCCAAAATGAGCATTCAGAATCTCCATTAACAGTTTAACACCTTATTCTTGACACTTTCTTAGCAGAGCAACGCAATAAGTTGTAACAATTTGAGGATGCCCATGGCTTGCACGCTGTCCTTTGCTCAAGATGGACTTAAAAAACTCGACAATATAAAAAATCAAAAGGACTATAACTAGATTTTTGATAATATGAAATGCCCTTGAGTGCAATTGTAAGACATCTGATCATTTGGAAGACTGGTACCATTACATAAACATGAATCCATCCTTATTTCCGTCTTCCTTTTATTGGCCCTCGTGATAGTTTCAACTACTTATAAATTATATAAAGTTTGCTACAAGATTAAATTATTTATGTTCATTACCTGGTGGAGTCCCACAGCACATATTCCTATCATCTATGTGCTCAACATCGAGGCCGATAAACCATGAACCGAGGGACACATCTTCGTTAGCATACTTATGCAATATAGGCCTGCAATTAGTCAGAATCACTTTGAATGTTGACCTTGCCCTTTTTCAAAGGCAGAATATTCTTAGTGCAGAAGATTAAAGGCGCAAAGTCACAACGTCAAAACAACATACAAATTCATCATTCCAAGTCGGCCATATAGGCCAAGGATATAAATTTGATCAGCATTTTAAGGCTCTTGGGAGTTTTTATTTGGATTTACACTTAATTAAGGACTTGAAAGATGCCTAATTTACAGAATTTGTGCAAGATTATAAAATATTTCAATGTTTTGACGACGTGCTTGAAAGAAAAAAAAAATAGTTACTTGATTAAACTGAAGAAGAATGAAAACCAAAGAGAAAACTGAAGGCAAGGAAGGGGATGATGGCAGAGGCACTGCTGAATGCCCACACATAAGAGACATGAAGATGAAATCAGAACCCTCAATAAGGCAAAGCAAAATGCAAAGAAAATAAAAAAGGGCAACTTTCAGACAAAAATCAAGGTTCTCACTGGTTTGTGGAGATGTAGGTTGCAAGATCTTTTGAAATTGCATATATCTGCCCAGTTGCATGTCGAAAGTATTTGTTACCCTCTTCTCCGAATTTCCAGTACTCTGGTTCATGGTACTTGACATTCCTAAAGAACATAAAGGAAATTCAAGAAAAGGTATACAACAAAGTTACAGGAGGAAGCAAAGCAAATTGGACAGTTATATAATCAACAATAAAAGATCACCAGGATATTACTTTTGAGAAAGAACAGGCCCGGATTTCATGCATCCTATATAGACCCTGGGCTTGGAACGGTGACGGCCAAGAGTTGCAGCTAGCATACCTATGTGAAAATATGAATAAGAATTTCACTTATGAAATAATCAAAATTCTTTATTCACCATTATGCTCGGTGATAAATATTTCCGACAATGAAAAGGAAACATAAGAGGAGACGGCAAATCTACCAAGATTAACATGGACATCGTCGTCCACCTTGACGTAGAATTCAGCATCCCATTTTGCAACTGCGGTAGAAAAGAAAATTTTTGTTTTCGCTGATAATTCATGATACCCTTCAACGTGCTCCTATATTAGAAGATTGAAACCAGTTATCGGTGAGAAATGCCCTAATATCTGATAAGAACTTCCAAAATTATTGTGGGAGAGCTCTCTAACCAGTCGAAGAAAGTCCTTATGCTGAGCATCCTCTGAATCAATAGCTCTATCTAAAATGCTGTTGGATGTTGCACTGTGTCAAAAAAATGCAGATATAAAATTTGTCAGTTCAAATTTCATACTGAAGCAAGTACAATTCTCCCATATTTATCACACTTTTTAAGGAGCGTCACTTGCTTAACATGAGGATTAGTACTCCATTAGTACATATCTACTTCAAAATCCCAGGATTTTTGCCAATATATATTCATATTAATCAAAATACTTTGAATTTCAAACCGAAGTTGTCTCTTACTCGAGATTTGCTTTTCAATATGTATGCACTGAACAAGGACCAGGAAAATGATTTACCTATGGCCGATCATGAAACGGATTACAATCCCCTTCTCGCGCTCCAACTGAACAAGCTTTTCCCCTGTTCAAACATGAACATAAGAATTCATTTCAGATATTAAATACGGAGTAACAAAATAATCAAATACTTTATAGAAGAAAAAACCTCGCGGCAGCCAAGTCTCTCGGACAGAATCACGCCGTCTCCGACTACTAAAAGCTGTGTTAATCCCAATGACCATGAACACTTTCGTCCTCGGTGCGCCATCGCGAGCCAAGGATGAGACACCGCCGGAGGCATCCAAGGTCTCCATTCCGTGAGAACTACGTGCTGCAGCTAACTTCATCTGAAGCATTGCAACTGACTTGTCTAGAGATCTATTAGGCCTCACCCACAAATCAGAATTACAAAGGAAATTATCAGGGAAGAATTTCCAAAAAAAAAATGAAAAAAAACAAAAGTTTAGCTAAAATAATAAGAACTCAAAATTTTCCTCACTCAATTGCTTCGTGGGTTTTCAAAACTTCACCCATTACATCATTATCTGGTGGAGGCTTCTGTAACGCAGTAAACCTTTGTTTTAAAGAAACAGTAAAAGAAAACAAAAAATTAAAGCTAAACTGTGATGATGAAAATAATAGAAACAAACTTTCTTCGTATTGCAATCGTCGTGGACAATCTGCAACTCTTGTTCACGTCGATGTTTCGAGACGAGCTGACCGTTGGTTTCAGGTGGGATCCTTTGCCTGTAAACGAAATCCAATATCTATCAATATATATATATATATATATATCAAAAGTAAACTCCACCCCAACAATTAAAGACTCAAACCCAAAAAAAAAAAAAAAAAAGGGAAAAAGCACAGACCCCATTTCATCAATCAATCCAAAATAAAAGAAGAAAAAACGAAAGAAAGAAAGAAAGAACAAATCAAAAAGATTCGAAGAAAGAATGAGAGAGAGAGGGAGACCTGTTAGTGAAGAGAGTGCCGAGAGTGAAGAAGGAGATGCAGACAAATGGGATCCATTTAAGCGAGATTTGCCTCGGACTACGTTGCTTCATGGCCGACAGAAAGAGAGAGAGCGAGGGCGGGCGGAACTGGAAATATGAAAAAGAAAACGAGAATGTCACGAAGCAGTTTCGATTTTTTTTTAGTTTTGTGATTTTGTATGCGAAATCCGCTTCCTTATAAAGATGAAGGAATCTGGATTAATATTACGCGCTTTGGAACTGTAAAAATAACTGAATTTGAGAAGAGTTAGGCAACAAAGGACTTACCACATTAATGTTTGGACTTTCCGTCAAATTTTCAATTTTTATAATTTATTATATTATAATTATATTTAAAATATTTTATATTTATATAAATTTTAATATATTAATAATTTATATTATTTAATTTTAAAATAAATATTTATTTTATATTTTAATTACGCTACATTCATGTGAATTTCAATTCGACAATTTATCTATAATTTTTTTGGGCAAAATTTTGTAATAATTAAATTAAAATACAAATTGAGTTCACTTATTATTTTATGAGTTTTAAACCATTTAAAGTTATGATTTAATTAATTGCACTATCATAAATAATAAAATGTGTACTGTATTTGGGGCCCCACTCCATGTAACTCACATGCACGCCATTCACGCCACCTGTTATGAACCAAACAAGTAAGAACCGTTGTTTTGAACGGTTTGATTACCCGACTCCCCATTTATTGGATTTCAATCGGAGCTCCAAAACTTTTTTTTAATAATTAATAAATCTAATAATTTCAGATATAATAAAATATAATATAAAAAATTAATTAAAATATAAAATAACATAAAAAGATAATATAAATTTATCATAAATATATATTAAAAAGATAAAAAAACCAATATATAAATTATAAAATTTAATAGTTCAATTATACCTTATCGTTTCTTTATATTTATAAATATATGAGAAAATTTTTAAATTAAAAAATGAATACTAATTTATTATATTTTTAATTTATATTTTGATATTTATATTTTTATAATTATTAAGATTTACCCAATTGACGACCCGAATATAAACCAACCATTGTTAGAAAAAACACTTAGATATTACATTATTGGACAAATTATTTTTATCAAATACAAACGAAACTATTAAAAAAATGTAAAATGTTATCAACTTTGGCTTAGCTTTCACGCTACTATTTCATTAAAAATAAAAACAATAATTAAATTTATATATCAATATTAAACATAGAAATTTCAATGCCACAGAATTTTATATTACTCAACTTTATTCAAATATGCACCTAAACTAGTAGGTTATATTAGTCAACTTTCGGTTTATTGTATATTAATAATTAATAATTAAACTTAAACTATTAGGTTATATTAATTAACTGTTTAGGCTATAGTAATAATTAAATTTAAATTTCCATCAAACCTGTCACTCATCATTTCTTTTTTTTTTTAAAATTTTAGTGATTATATTTTATCAATTACTTTATTATTTTTGATTTTTTAATCAGTTTTACGGATTTAATTTGTTTAGCATAAATTTTTAGTTGGTTGATTTATTAATATAAGCGTAAGAAAATTTCGATCCTCGCGTTGTTTAATTATTAAATTTTATTAATGCGTATATAATAATATTTTATATATTTATTTTTTTATTTTTATTTAAAAATAGTAAATTTTAAAATATATAATATAATTTTTTTATATCCATCAATAAAAAAATAATATGTCAAATCAGTGATATAAATTCTAATAGTTATATAATTATTAAGCAAACAATAGATAATTTGATACTCCGTAAGCCTCTGGTTCTGATCTTGTATGTTTAATTAATAATAATAATAATAATTTATTTTTTTTCAGTCCACGTAATTATTTGTTTTAATTGTTATACCTAAACTTTTTATAAATGAATTTAATGCGCTATATATAGATATTAACCTAAACTTTTATTTATATTTATTTATTAATTAATATATGTATATATAGAGTGACTTCGTTTTGACTTTATATCAAGGGGAAGCCAAATTGGATTAATCTTTAATTGAAAGTGGCTTTAAGATTTAATACATTTCATTCAATAATTACTGTATGATCTCATTTTCAAAAAAAATTTGTTGTTTAAATAATCTGAGACACTCAAAAGGTCTTTCACAGTGATTTGATTTTTCATATATTTAGTGAAATAAATGAAAAAAAAAACGATCGAAGAAGTATATATAAAATAAATGATGAGGAAATTTCCCTAAACTTCTTGAAAGAAAAAAATTATCTTATATTTACATCACATTACTTGTATATATATATATATATATGTGTGTGTGTGTGTGTGTGTGTGTTTTTTTCTGGTTTGCTTTTGTGGTGGTGGTGACGGTGTGAGAAAAACAAATAAGGATTTTGAGTTTTATATTATTTAATTGCAAATAAATTTAATTCATTTCTAAATTTATTTATTTATTTCATAAATAAATTCTATTTTATAATTTTTTATGGTTGAGATTCTTTGATATCTGATTGTTATATTAAGCTTTGACTATTTTGAAATCAAGTGAATCAGATCTAGACTAATGAAAAGCTCTTTCCATACTTATTTTTCTCCGTTCACAACTCAAATCTTCTTACTACTTGCCCATTAAATGTTGATCCATGTCATATAATTTTTGACCATGTCTAAAGTTCATCTCGTGTTTAAGTTTATGCTGCTTAAATGACGTTCATTATAAATTTGAACTAGATATCATGTCTGTGCATTGCACGAGTTTGTAATACATTTTATATTTTAAACCACATTATTATTAGTAGTATTATTATTATTATTATTATCATCAATTATACATCTTCTGTTTAAAATCAAAGTCATATAAATAATGTAATCAAATATATATTCCTTAAAAAAAATCATAAATACGTCAAAATGTTATAATTTAATAATGTGTTATACTAATTTTGACTAAAATCTACTTAAAACTTAAAAATAAAAATTATCCAATGTTGAAGAATATGGAAACATATTTAAAATTCTACATTTTATCTAATTCATTGCAAGCGATCTTTTTTCATAATAGTATAAGCGTCCATAACATATTACTGGAATAATTGACTTCTAGAGTTCATTGCTGAATTTTGTAGTTATAAACTTATAATACTCTCTTATAGCCAAATTATCTATTTTCGTCTTTTTTGTTCTCATGTTTTGACAGTAAAAAACATACTCCTTGTCACTTGATGTCGTTCTATTGTTGGAAAACATTTTAGTTATCACAAATTAAACTTTTCAAACAATTGCTTTGGAGTATATGTTGGTGGAGACAATGTTGAATTGAAGATTATATATAGCATTCAAGAAAAACTCTTTCGTTGTAGAATAGTCATAATTTATAAATAGGAGAGAGAAAAGATATACATGCATATATTTAATTTAATAAATTAATTTGATTCATGTACGAGACAAGAAGATGAACAAATTTAATGATTTTGGTCATTTATAGAAGAGAAGATATGTATACATTTAATAAATTGTTCTAATAATTATCACAATATTAAAATACATTACTTATAACGATACTAAAATCATGAGATGAAAGTTGAACTATTTAAGATAATATTCATTGCATTTATTGGTGTAAGTTAACTTTATTATATAGATAGCTATGAATATGACTAAAATATTAACAGCAATTTACATGCACAGCTAACTAGTTTATTATTGGATTATTTCGCACACTATAATTATGTACTAGTTTGGTTCACGAAATGATGATTTCGACCTTATTCTTCAAACTTTTGAAGTAGTTATTCTATATCTCTCATATTGAATACTATTCAAGCTTTAAACGTCACACAAAATTGCTTAAGGAGATTCAAAATTTTTTTGTCAAGAAAATCTCATATCATTTTATTCTACTTAATTAAACTACTACTATAATTTTTTTATTTCATTTTAGCTCTATTCTATGAGTAGCTATTCATTTACCACTCTATATATTCCTGCGAATCAAACATACTATAAATGTCTCAAAATCCTAAACACCATTACCATGTGTATTGAATGTCTCCTATTAATTATATTTAAACTTTCATGTTTTGGTTATTATATTGTTTCATTTTTCTTAAATACGTATGTGTTGGTATTTTTTTTTATGACATTCAAATTTACCAAAACTAATTTTCCATCAAAGTTGGATCAATTTGATTCAAAATAATTAAGTTCAGGACTCGATAAAATGAATATAGAACCTTAAACGACTCTTTTTAAGACAGATGAAAGGCTTATTTTATCATTACGACTAAACTTAATGGTATAATATTAGATTTTACATAAAACATGCTTCTTCTATCTGCCATTTCTGGGATTAAAAACCCAATTTCCTTCTAAATTTATATATATATATATTTCATTGTAAATTTTAAATTTTAAATTTTAAATAACTTATTATTGTATTAAATTATTAATGAAGGTAAAGTCGTTTTTGCGGAGTTTTTATCTTTGACTGGGTAAGAAACTTGACACAGCTTAAAAGCAGATTTCTAGTGATTTATTGCATCAGATTATTCAGATGTCCTTATTCTTATCGTTTTGGTCTCCGTTTGGGACCGACACCCCTATCTTATTGCTAATCTTTTCAAGGAATTTAATATTTTAAAAATAAATTATTATAAAAATATTAATATAATATAAATATATGAATTAAATTTTTCCAAACTTTTGTGATAAAGTCAGATTGATATCAAAATTGTTTCACAGTCGGTTTAAAGTATTGTAGACTTCTCCGCCTTCCTCAGTGATTCATGCCGCAACTCGTGGACCTGACTCATTTCGCTTTTAGATGTTTAATTGGGAACAAAATTCATAAATTGACAAGTTAGTTTAAATAAATAGAAAATTAGAAATGGATGAGGCAGATTCCGTATTAAACTTACTTATAAATTAAGTCAGGTCGTGAACATAAATTTTTTTATTTTTTATTCAAATTTTATGATTAAAAAATTAAAAAAAATTATATTAATATTTATATATTTATATAATTAAATTTAAATAAAAATAATTTTTATTTAATAAATAACAATTTAAATCGAATTAAAATAAATTGATAAAATCTTTATCTAAATCCGACCCAATTCAAGCAAGAGTTATAGGATCGGATGTATAATTTGATTTTTGAATATGACTATTCTATGTTATAATTTATATTAGTTCTCAAAGTGTGAGTTTGTCCTTTGCATTCTACCATTTTTCTCCAACTTCATGCACTCGCATATTATTGAGATTTTTCCTTTGCTTATTTTTTCATAATCAAGGAGAATTTATCAGATTATTCTAAGTATATTGTAGCCCTCTATTCACTATTAAGGCCTAGATCTGTTCAAAGGATTAGGCAGCCCATCTAACTAAATATACAGGTTGAGATTGAATTTTTTTTATTTCAACGATTTAATTCAAATTACTATCTATTAATTAAAATTATATTTATTATTTAAATTTAATTATAAAAAATTAATATTTTTTAAATATTTTTTAAATATTTTAAATAATAATTTTAATCTTCAAATTATATTTAATTTATCAAAATTCGAGCATGACTCGTATCGGTCTATGAGTAAGTCTATTGAAGCCCCACTAGGGGACGATTTTTCAATCTCATACTTTTGTGGGGACAATATAACTAAAAGATGCTGGTCAATGAGTTAACTGGAGAGTCATGGCTTTGGTGGCTTTTGATTTTTGATTGTTTTTTTGAAAGCTTGAAAAATACTTGTATGGTATTTTCATTGAAAATCATTGAAAATGCCATTATCCTCGTATGTAATCTAAAAATTTATAAAGTATTAAAATATAAAATTATATTTATTATAATATTATATATTTTTATAATCAAATTTAAATATAAATATTTCTTATACAAGTCAAGTCAACTTGAATTGTAAAATTTTTTATTCAAACTCGATTCAGTTAGGTCAAATTAAAAGAAAAACTTAACCTTTAAACAAATCTACTTATACAATAATACAAACTGAATTGTTAACCGGATAATAAATAACCAACTGGTGTATATTTTAAATAAAATAATTTAAAAATAAAATATGTCTCAATTTCTTTATTTTCTTATAAAATTAAAAGATTAAAAATATTCTCATCAACGTGTCACATACAACTTCTTTATCTTTAATTTAATTTAATTAAAAATAAAATATATCTCAATTTCTTAATTTTTTTAATAAAATTAAAAGATTAAAATATTTTCATCTTCGTGTCAAAGACAAATTCTTTATCTTTAATTTAATTAACAAGAGGTGTATGTCTAATGTATCGTTATCTACTTAAGAGTCAGAATCGGGTTCATATTTTTTCAAATAAAAGAAAAATATTCAAATGTTCTCAAATAAAAGAAAAATATCTAGGTGATTTTTAAATTATTTATAATGGTGACAAAACTAATAAAGATCTAAAAAAAATCAATTTCTCTCTTTTGTATTTATAATCTTGGAGTAAAGGTTCATGAAACATTACAATTCTCTTTATATATATATATATATATATATAAAAATTAGGATGAGAGAGTATAATTGAAATCGAACATAAATTTATATGTCAACTCTAACGCACCCCTAACTACTAGGTCAAAAAGTTATTGATACGAAACATTACAAATTTACAATCAAAGAATATGAAACTAATATTGTGAACATTTTTAAATGGAAATGTATTTCAATGTGAAATAAATCACATACAAGAGGTATAATATTTGAATTTATTGCCTATATTTACGGATAATAAAAATCACTATAAATATAAAGATTACAAATAATATAAGACACCTAATAAACAAATGTGAAAGGCAAGCCTCAAACATAATTTCATGCTTTTTGATGTTTAAAAGGATGGAATATCTTTTATCCCATAACTTGATGTTTTATTAACCTCATTTTCATATTTGTACAAATTCATCTCCCACGTAAAGAGAAACTATTGAGATTACATCCCTCGTCATATTGAACTTTAAGTTAAATTTATTCATAAATTGAGTTATTTTAAACATAAATTTTTTATCTAGATTAGATTATCTAATCTTATTATTAATTAATAATAAATATTTTATTTAAATTTAATTATAAAAATAAATATTAAAATAATTTTTTATATTTTTTATTAATATTTAAATAACAATATGTACTTTTAAATTATACTGAATTATATTCAAATTTAAATAAAAATTTAAAAAAATTTTAAATTATAACTTAATCAACCCTGACATAATTACTTTATAAAAACCCTTACTATTTATCACCCCACTAGCTTACCTAATTTAATTACCAAATAATATCTTCAATAAATCCAAAAATCTCTCCAAAATATCTTTAATAAAATCTTTTGAGATTAAACTCAATATTCTTATCCACAAATTAATGATTTCCTTAATCAAGCAATTCTTACACATATATTTTGATAAATAAATAGGAAAAAACTACAATTTACCAAACGTCATACTTGAATCTCGTATAACAAAGTTTGATTTGCCACTTAATTTAATTTAGCTATAGCAAACCACAAAAATTTAGAAAAATGTAAATATCTTGTTTTTACATTTGTTTTATTAATTTGATTTTTATTTTTTTAATTTTTTAATTAAATTAATATCACTTAATTTTAATACTAAATTCAATCAAAAATTTTAATAATAGAATAAATTATTCTACTAGCCTTCAATAAATAATTTATATTTTTGTTTGATTTTTTCTTCCTTTGTTTTTTTTTTTTTTAATAAAAAAAACAACGAAACTTAGGAATGAGGGCGCTTTTTCAATCTATAACTAAAAGGCAAATAATCTGCTGCGATGAAGTTACATGCTGCATTCACGGATTTAGAGAAAATGAATCAACGGTAGATATTTAATTTAGGAGGTTTAATCAGACACGAAATTCGGGAAGCTTGGAACCGACTTTGCTTGTATCTTATTGGTGCCACGTAAGGATGTTTATCCTGTTTGAATTTTGATCATTATTTTTTTTTTTTGGTGAATCATTCTTAAAATTCCAATATCACCCCTTGGTTTACTTTTGACAAAATTATTAATGAAAAAAATATTTTCTGTAATTAACGTAAAAAAAAATTAAGATTCACGTAGGAAAAGAAAATAAAATTATTTTAAAAGGAAAATTAAATTTTCTATAATATTGATTGATGAAGAAAATATTAAACAATTTAAATGGTTTTATTTGGTGTTGGTAGTGACTCTTTATTCGGAGCTTTTTTTTTTATTCCGTATCTCATAAAATTTTGTATAATTTATTTTTTTTCTTATTGATTATGATCAGATATATTTATAATTCGAGTTATAATTTTAAAATTTTTAAAATTTTATATCTAAAATTAATTTTTAAATATTTATATATTTTATAATTAAATTTTAATTAATTTATAATAAATAGTTATTTGATAAACCAAATCACTAAATACTCATTTAGATCTAATTTAATGCATATCAAATTGAACTAATTTTGAACATGTATAATCATTATTAGGTAATTGGTATATTTTCTTTTATTTGAAAAAAAAAAAACAAGAAATAGATTCAAACTTTCAAAGCTTTCTATTTGAAAAAAGAAGAGAAGGAAAAATCCTCGATAGAAAAATGGAACTAAGGGCAATAATGTAATAAAATAAGTCGCTTCCAGAATAATTAATATTAGAAAATTCAAGATGCTGCTGAGTTTGCCCTAGCGTCTCACGTTTCGCCTCGTTGCTCCATCTATAAAGCTGCGTGCTTTGTCTGTTTTTTCTCCCAAATAAAATCCCTAAACCTACTTCCTGAAAACTCCTGCCTCGGATTCTCTTCCGGAATTACCGATATACTTTTTGGGTCATCTCATCGAAGGTGTTATTCTTCAGTGTCCAATTCTATTCTTGTTTTTTCGATGAATCTGTTCGATTTAATTTATTTGTTCTTGTTGTGTTTTATTTTAATCTATCGTTCTGTGCCCGATAGCTAGATTTATGTTTTCTTTTGTTCAGTCGTTGTAGATCTGCGTATGTGTTTTCTGTTTTAAGGACTTGTTCTTTATTCGGCTTTGAATATGGATTATTTCGCGATGATCCGATCGATGTAGTTTGGTTCTGACCTGAGCGTTTTTTTTTTTTTTGAATTTAGATGATGCAACCCAGAAATTCTATATAGATATCTGTTTCTGTTTAATTATTCATTACTTAAAGTTTGATAGAATGCTTAGTTAGGGTATCGATTTTGTAGCATTCAATAATTATTTATTAATTTTTCATTTAATCTACCTCATTAATAAATATTTTCTGTACGAATTGTAGGTTTTAGAATTGGGATTTACCTTTTCAGTTTTATCTGTCTAGATTTGTTTGTTTAATTTATTGTTTGTCTTCGCATTTTCACTTTTTGATTGATATGGAGAAACTTATTAATAAAGAATTTAATCTCGTATTTGATAGAATCTTTATATTCTTAATTAATAGATATCCCAATTTTGGATGGTATAATATTGGTATCTGTAGGCTTTTAGGAAATGGATATTTGTTAATTCTATGCTTTATTGGCTTTTGAAATTTGACGTATTTGTAGTTTGTATATTTCTTCGTGTGTAGATGTAGTTTTGCAAATTGTATTATTATGTTTTCTAATAGCATTTTTCTTACTGAACTAATGCCACATGGTCTTTTTTGTGGTGTTGGGTTTTTTCCCTGTTATCGATAATCTATGCTTTAACCTTTTCCCTGATTAACTCAGTTATGGTCTTTCAGGAAGTTGGCAGTTTAATCTGCTGTGCCTGCAGTTTGTCAAAGTGGAGCGCGTTACTTTTGAATCTTCTTTTATGTCTGAATGGGCCTCTCTCTTTTTATCATCAATTGGATTGCTCGGAGAGTACTGTCCCACGTCTAGAAAAAAGAGTAGAAGTTCCTCTTCTGAAATTGGCTGCATGCATATTGAGGCCAATCACAAACATTGTTTGGGTTATCGTTTTATGCAACATCTTCCTAGTGCAAGTAGGCTGCCTGGTAAAGGATTTCTCACCACAATCGAAAACATCAGTGTCTGATTGGTCCTTTCTGATTAACACTCTCCCACAGTTTGATCAAGATGGCTTTGCAAAATATTGGTGCTTCGAACAGTGATGATGCCTTCTATAGGTATAAGATGCCCAAAATGATAACTAAGATTGAAGGGAGAGGAAATGGCATCAAGACTAACGTGGTTAACATGGTTGAGATTGCAAAGGCTTTGGCTAGACCTGCTTCTTACACTACAAAATATTTTGGTTGTGAACTGGGAGCCCAATCCAAGTTTGATGAGAAGACTGGAACTTCACTTGTAAATGGGGCCCATGACACTGCCAAGCTTGCGGGGCTTCTTGAGAACTTCATTAAGAAGTATGTTCAGTGCTATGGCTGTGGGAACCCTGAAACTGAGATAGTTATTACTAAGACACAGATGATTACCCTGAAATGTGCTGCATGTGGGTTTGTTTCCGATGTTGACATGAGAGATAAGCTTACGACTTTCATTGTTAAAAATCCACCTGAGGTGAAGAAATCGTCGAAAGACAAGAAAGTAATGAGGAGGGCTGAAAAGGAAAGACTGAAGGAGGGTGAGGCCGCTGATGAAGAGCTGAAGAAGATTAAAAAAGACGCAAAAAAGAAAGTTTCCACTACTACTTCTTCCAAAGGTGCAGCAACCAAGAAGAAAAGCAAACATTCAGACGAGGACCGGTCACCTGCACACAGCCAGGCTGATGAGAACGAACAGGTGGCCAGTGATGATGATGATGATGTGCAGTGGCAAACAGATACTTCACTTGAGGCTGCTCAGCAGCGTATCCAAGAGCAGTTGAGTGCTGTTACTGCAGATATGGTGATGCTTTCTACCAACGAAGAGAAGAAAAAGTTGGTGAAGAAGTCTCCGGAGCATGAGGTTAAGGCGCATGAGAATGGTGTCAGTGCTCATGAGAAACTTGTTGATGAGATAAAGGAATACCTCAAGAAGGGGCCGTCAGCAACTCAGCTTAAATCCTTCCTAGGTTCACTCTCTGGAACCTCCCAAGAAATTATGGATGCCCTTTTTACTGTACTCTTTCATGATGTTGGGAAGGGGTTTGCCAAAGAAGTAACTAAAAAGAAGAACTACCTAGCAGCGGCAGCAGCAGCAGCAGCCAAAGGAGAGGGATCACAGATGTTGCTCCTCCATTCTATCGAATCCTTTTGTGGCAAGGCTAGCCTGGAGGCAACGAAGGAGGTGGCTTTGGTTCTTAAAGTGCTGTATGACAACGACATCTTGGAAGAAGAGTTCATAATGGAATGGTACCTGAAGGGTATAGCCGGTGTTAATAAGAGTTCCCAGCTTTGGAAGAATATCAAGCCCTTCATTGAGTGGCTCCAGAATGCCGAGTCAGAGTCAGAAGAGGAGTGATTCTGAAGCCGTTGGTATTGGCAGACGTTTTGTTTTTAGTACAAGAAGTTTCTCTCCTGTGGCTATGTAGGTTTCAGTGATTGGCACTTGGTGCTGTTCTTTAAATAAAGTACAGTTAGCTTTGCGCCTAGATTCTCTCTGTTGATTTGTGTTGTGTTGTGCTATGGTTGATTACTACGTTTTTTGTTGTATGTTTTGAGTCTGGTTTTCTCTGAGTTGTTTCATCTGACTCTTTCTGTTTGCATAATAACAATGAGTTTGAATAAGTTTGTCACTTTATTTTTTGCGTTCCCTTTTTTTTTTTTCTCTTCCAAGAACTAACAAGTAACAAACAATTTATAATATGCATAAGTAAACACATTTATTAAAATTTATATATATTAATATTTTAAATATATTTATAACGGTATAAAAATAATATTAATGGATTATAGGCATTTGAATAAGGAAAGCATTTGGAATGAAAAAAATATAGAGTGTTGGATTTAGCATTATTAAAATTAAAAGATTAAATCATTACTAAGAATATGATAAAGAAGCTTTGTATAATAAGATAGGCCATGATAAAAAACCACTTTAATTAGTGGTTAATGATATTGTTTCATGTATATTGTTTTTAGATAAGAACGACACTAAGTATGAATTTTTCATCGAGATTTTCTTTAAGAAAATATTAAACTGCTTCGCCATCGGATTAAATCAATGATTACATTGAGATAAAGTATAAAAATTAGCTCATTAACCTTACTACATGTACTAAAAATGACCCTTATGAAAAAAAGATTGACTGCCACTGTAATAAATTGAGGGTCCAGATTATCACCCTGCAATAGGTATAGCCAATATTTTTTTGCGTATTAAATGCTACCTTAAAACAGGATAAAATATTTTATTCAAAGTCTATTTTAGTTTTTACATAGCGAAAATAAATCGCGACAGCTGAGCGCAGAGAGAGAGAGAGAGAGAGAGAGAGAGAGAGAGAGTCCGAATCCGGTCGTTGCAATCGGATAGCGATTTTTTCTCATTCTCTAACCGTAAATAAATGATAGTACAAAGAAAGAAATCACCTGCCTGTGCCAGCCGCTGCCCGATTTATTCTTTCCCCTACCTAATCATCCCAAAATTCCCTCTTAAACGGCCCCACAAGAATTTCCGCTTTTCTCTCTCACAATTCCCAACCAAACAGACACTCACTCACTCTGTCTCAGTCCTTCGTTCATGTAACTTGCCAGATATATTAACCGTCTGATTGGTTGACTTCCTCGTTTCTCCCTCAATTATCATCAAAGGTTATTTTCGTACTTTACCCGAAAGACAACACTTTCCGGTTACAACTCTACTACTTAAATTAATTAATTAAAATTAAAAGTAGTCCATAAAGCGATTACACTCCACGCTTTTGATTACAAGAGCGTGACGACGGCCACGGGAGACGTTGAGACGGTTATGTAAATTCCTAACCAATCATATTCTGCCCTTTTTGTTTTTTTTGGCTTAAAAATCCAAATACTAACAAAAATTGGCTTTCCTGCACTGCCCTCTTCTCCGACCCTGAGACGGAACTCTCTCTTTCCTACCGCAGACACACCAAATTTAAACACTATAAAAACACGAATCAAAGTAAAATTCTAACAAACACTCAAAACACTTTCTGCCCTTTTTTCCTAATTCTATACTCTCCACTTTTCTTTCTCTTTTGAATTCGTTTCTTTTTTTTTTTTTCTAAACCCTAAGCCGCCCAATGCTGCCTCCACGGCCTACTCCTATGGAGCTCCGCCCCGTTGATCCAAGGATCTGGCGAGCTTGCGCTGGCTCTTCCGTTCAAATCCCCACCGTTAATTCTAGGGTTTACTACTTCCCTCAAGGACACGTCGAACAAGCTTGCGGTTCAAGTTCCACTTCAATGCTATCTTCTCTCGTACTCTCCGGATCTTTCATCCCTTGCGTTATCTCCGAGGTTCATTACCTCGCCGATCCGAAAACCGAAGAAGTCTTCGCTAAACTTCTCCTCGTCCCTGTCGAACCTTCTAGACTTCCCAATCATCAGTTTCTAAGCATTAACGATGAAGTTGAGGATTCTGATAAGGTCCTGTCGTTTGCGAAGGTTTTAACGCCTTCTGATGCCAACAATGGTGGTGGCTTCTCCGTCCCGCGGTTTTGTGCCGACTCTATTTTCCCGCCACTCGATTACAATGCTGATCCGCCGGTTCAGACTCTCTCCGTCACCGACGTTCGCGGCGGCGTTTGGGAGTTTCGTCACATTTACCGAGGAACGCCACGTCGGCATCTGCTTACTACGGGATGGAGCAAGTTCGTTAATCAAAAGAAGCTCATCGCCAGCGATTCTGTTGTTTTCATGAGGGACTGTAATGGGAAAATGTTTATTGGAGTCCGGCGAGCGATGAAGACGGGAGAGTGCGGCGGAGATTCTGGGAGGTGGAGGGAGCCAAGTGATGGAGGAGCAATGAAAGGGGAAGGAATGGGGAGGATGACAGCGGAGGCGGTAGCAGAAGCAGCGAATAGGGCAGCGAAGGGGTTGCCATTCGAGGTTGCGTATTATCCTCGTGCCGGTAGGGCTGATTTCGTGGTGAGGGCGGAGTTGTTGGAGGCTGGACTGAGTACTTTCTGGGCTGCAGGGACCAGAGTGAAGATGGCAGTTGAGACGGAGGATTCGTCGCGAATGACGTGGTTTCAAGGGACGGTTATGTCTGCTGCTGTACCGGATTCTGGCCCCTGGATTGGCTCTCCTTGGCGAATGCTTCAGGTAAAAATTCTTCGGGCCCAATTGTTTGAATTATGGTTATTAATTGTGATTAAGGCTTTATTTGGATGGCCGGTCCAGCTAAAGTCTAAATTGAATGTGGTTTACTGTTGATTTGAATGTTAACAATTTAATCCCTATCAATCCAGAAGTACGTACTAAGTTTCAACATTACTTAAATTGGGTGCACTTAAAAGTGGATGAGTACGAAATGCTTATTCTATAGTAAGTTCTGATAATAGAGTGATAGATTGGAGGATTTGAGGTAGAAATGAGATTGTATGGTTGAAGCAGTAAGCTGCATTTTACTTCCGTGTATATCTATTTTTGCATTTTCCCCTAAATTTAGTCTCCATATTAGGCTTCAAATCGTTACTTAACATTTTAATGAGATTTGAAAAAAAAGAAACTGGAAAAATGTAACAAATCTTGAAGTTACTCTCCCCAGGAAGTTGGCTAAGGTTTGGGTGGTGCAATTTAGATTGTAGATTTTTGTAGGATTTCTTTAGAATCTCATTTAAATTAGAAATGATTTTGCACCATTTTTCATTCTTTTCTTCTAGGTTGTGTTTGCCAGTTTGGATTTTGAGTGGCTTGTTAAATAGTGGTTTCTCATTCCAAGTAAAATGGGTTTTCTTACTTCTTTTGTTTATTGCATTTCGGCAAGGTATTTGTAAAATCATCAAAGATCTTATATTTGACTTGATATTGATTGTGGATAAATCTAAAATTCTATTACTTTATGTTTGTTAAAAGAATAAAGTGCCTATTCAATTTCGAGCCACTTGACTAAGGAAAATGCAGTTTAATTATGTTGACTTCAAATACCATCAACTTGGTACTTTCTAAGTTTTAAATTTATGCTTAGGTGATAGTCCAAACTATGTCATCCTATCCTCTTAGTAGAGAATAGGTGACCTTTTGGTTCTTTGATAGAGGACTGGTTTAATCTGCTCTTTTATTCATGTGTCTATGACTGGTAACAATGGGAGAAAAGTTTCTTCTTTCTTTTACGTTTTTTTTCTAAAAAAGAAAAAAAAAAATTCAGAGGCAGCATTTTGGGGTGGGTTTGTCGTAGGATGTGCTTTGTTTAATCTATATTTAAGTTTTTGCGAGGAATTTCATCCATTTTGCCACTTATAGAATTTCTTCCCTTTTACCCTTGCTGACTCACAATTTCATCATATTTATATCATTAGGTTGCTTGGGATGAACCTGAAGTTCTCCAGAATGCGAGCAGAGTGAGTCCGTGGCAAGTCGAAATTATTTCCTCCTCACCGCTTAATTCTTCGTTCCCCTTGGCAAAGAAGTTAAAGTTTTCTCAGGATTCTCTGGCTGATGCAGAGGGACAAATCTTCCCTATGACAGGGTTAACTAAGTCAACAACAGGGTTCTTGAATCCATCACCGATGAATTACAGTTCTTTTCCTGCTGGCATGCAGGGAGCCAGGCAATATCATTTTAACTTGCAAAGTTTAACCAACCATGTGAGTGAGAATACCCCAATGATGTCCACTGATAACTTCTCTGGCAACTATGTGTTACCCAAGTTGAATAGGATATCCACTGAGCTCAACATAGGCAGTTCACAGTCTGAAAACTTGTCACCGGATAGCCAGAGCAGCATGGTTTCCTTTGGCACAGAACTTATTGAACATGGGGGATGCAACTCGAGCAAAGTAGGTGTTAGTTCATTTCAATTGTTTGGCAAGATAATTCATTTGAAAGAGCCTGCAGGAAGCAGATCTGATGAAGTCTGTTGCATGGAAGATGATGGTGGTAAAAGATATGTTGAAGCTGTGAGTGAAAAGAACTCATTAGATCTTTCACCGACTTACAGCTATTTGAAGCTGCTTGACAGGCTAGATGTCCAATGCCAAGGAGCCTCAGCTTTTGAACGCTTTTCCTTGTGAATGAATCCATGTTCACATCATGCAGATGAGTAATTGTCTAGGTATGGTTTCTCTGATTGGATTTTACAATATCATGCCACTATTGCTATTTGATGCTTACGTGTGATGTTTCTATTGTTAAACTTGCTGCAGTTTCTTTACTTTTCATAGTAGATATTTGATTTTACAAGATATGATTTCCTCGTGTGGCCTAGATGTTATAAAGCTTCATCTATCGGGCACCCTATTCCTCCAGAAATGATCTATTATCTGTTGTTATAGTACTGTTTTATAGATAATATGCTCTTAGGTTCTTGTCATGCATTTGATCTGCTTGACCATGTTTCAAACATATACATTGATATTTAGGATTAGGAAGGTTGGAAAAAAAAAGTTGTGATCAATTTTGGCTATAGACTCGTACCTGCGTCTTCTCGAAAAGAACACTGGGATGCATAAATACCTTTTGTCCTTGCTGGCCACTACTGACTGCCTGTAACCCATGTCCAAACTTAGTTCCAGAAATTGCCATGGAGCGGGGGCTTAATAAGAAAGCAAAATCAAAGGGTTATCTAAGAGGATGCTTAATGGTGATCCTATTATGGTCTTTTAGCACAGTTCCGCCTCGTTAAACATACTAATATCCAAACATCAATTATTGAATTTGGGCAATTGAGCTCCATAATTTTACCGTAAAATAGTACTATAATATTTTGATGCATAGTTTTATATACATTTCAATACTGGCTTCAGGTGTTCTTGTTTACTGTTAGACCTATGGTGATTTGTGCTGCTTAAAATCTTTGTTTTGCAGGTAATTTTAGGCGGCCAGGCAGGAAGCTGACACCTAATATGACTTTGTCAGTTGTAGTTTAGTTACATATATGCTTAGGTTTTGTTTTTTGTTCGTGGTTTTGGAGACTTTTTGACTGTTGAAAATGTTGGACATCGACACGATTCTCGTTTTATTGCATTAGAGAATTCATTTTATTCGTTTGAACTGAACTCTGAATGATCGGATTGGAATTGGAGCAGATCAGTTAACTCTCTCGTATCCAAGTTCCATGTTTTTTTCCCCTCTTTGGTTCGGTTTTTTTGCTAATATGATTTTCCAAGCCTCGTATAACTAATCCCGGAACTCCGTACTCTTTGATAGCAATGTTACAAGGCACTGCCAGTAAAAAATAAATTAAATATATTTTACTTCATCATAATTTTAAAATATATGCAATAATATCTTTAAAAATGCGGGGGGGGGGGGGGGGGTGAACAAACCCACCAACCCAAGTTCTT
>JBBYHM010000019.1:20492408-20511935 GCA_038381775.1 Adansonia rubrostipa | reverse complement strand
ACCTATATAAATTTCCCCCTGGAAAGAAAGAGAGATTGCTACACACGTATGGAGCTTTAATGAGATATATATATATATATATATATATATATATATATATATAAAGGATCTAATTATACTAATGTAAAACTAAATTACTTTTACACACTTTCATAACTTTTTATACAATTAATATTTTAACAAATCAACCTTTGTATTTAGTGATATAATTATACTTATCATACACGTAAAGTTTTAAATTGATCAAGCATCTTAATCATACTAACGAAAAATGCTGGTATTTTCAATATATACTTAGTGGTTGAAAGTTTTTTATATTGCACAAATAGTTAAATATTTTTAATTGATTCAAAACTCAACGTGCACGATTTACGTGAATAAAAGATAAAATACAACAGTCTAATTAAACAAATATGAATTGTATATAAAGTTATTTAAGCATGTAAAATTAGTTTAATTTTATACTAGTATAAGCGAATCTCTCCTCATATATATATATACATATGGATAAGAGTAGTTTATTTACGTTACTGTGAAGTAAAATTACTTTATAATAAGAAAGGTTATTTTCTTTTGATGCCATTGCCATTCCATGAATAGAATGGGCAACAAATAATAGCATTCCAATTTCAACAGCACCATCTTCTTTAACTTCAGAGCCGATGAGACAGGCCTTACCCTCCATGTTTCACTACGTTTAACTTTTGTTATACGTACTCTTCATTCTTTCCTAAAAAAAAACCATGCCTAAAACCTATGATCGACAAATATTCTGACATTAGTATACGGTATGATCTTTCAGATATATGAAAATCTTTACAAAAAAATAAAATATATTTACGTTGAACACACATCCGTATTTGACACTTATCCTCAAATCTAGGTAACATTTTGACATCTAGCATACATGCTTACAGAAACACTTTAGCCACTTCTGGTTGCCAATTGCTGCGTATTTTCACTTGCCAAATTACTTGTATTTTTCACTTTCACAGTTTCAATGACATAAATGTATACCGTATACTGTCACTGTACTATATAATTGAAGTCATAGCTCCAATTCAAATGGAACTAAGAAATGGGTAAAAACCTTTTTGATAATAATCATATATTTTCAACAACTGAACTTTCAAACACAAATGCTGAAAATCTATTTACAAAAAGAAAAAAAGAACTACATTCTCCAGTCATCTGGGATGTCAATTCCTTCATTTTTAAATCTAATGATTAACAAATTTTACCTTTTTGCTATTTGAAAACTGAGATCATTGAAGCATTCTCAATCTTCTGCAGCTCTCAGCAGTCTTTTCTGTGTTTTAAACTGCCAGCATTGGTTTAGGTTCCCATCATTTGAAAACAGAGCTTTTATGGCTGCTGCTATAATCAACACAAAGATGCACTCAGATTGTGGATGAATAGCGTATTGTATTGTATTGCATTGTATTTCACAAAATCAATTCATGGAAAGAAGTCAATTTTATCTCCTCTAAAATATAAGATTGAGCCAAGATTTTGAACCATACAGGTCAAACCTACCACTGCTAATTATATATGGGCAAATATGAAAGAAAAATTGCCTGAATTAGACATGATTACACGAATATGACACAAAAAAAATTAATCAAAACACGACATAATATGAACGCACGAATGTCTCAAAATCTATATAATAAGAATTACTGATTTATCAAAATTTATATAAATATAAACTACTTTAAGTACGATTATGACACAGCAAAATACAGAATTGCCAAGTTTACACATAGGAAACCCAAAACTAAAACAAGTAAAACAACCCAATGAACAGAAAGAAAACCCGCTAAAAATAGACTAATGCAAAGGAACAGAATTCCAACCACTATACAAGGTTATTTTTAACCGATCACCAATGAAGAAACTACATAAGAAGATGTAAAGGAGTATTGAACTCTGATTCTTCCTTTCATAAATTAAACATTGGTTAATAGCCTTTTCTTTTCTTCTTCTTCTTCTCGTTTTTTTTTTTTTTTTTGGGAGAAAATTCCTCTTCTAATGCCATTCCAAATATAGGTGACGAGTGTGTATAGCAATAAACCCCATTTACCAAAACACGAGCTAAACTGGACTACTTATCACCTATGTTACCCAAACTCTTAATTTTTTTTTTTTCAAAAATATCTGTATAGCGCTATAATGTTCTAAATAAAAACTTAAAAAAAAAAAATATCAATGCGTGCTATATACCCCTATCCTACATTCACCCGAGTTTAGATAATGTAGCTTATCACCATCTCTGAAATCACATTAATTGCGGTTTCTAAACAGCACCTGAATTATGGGCTCACATTGATAAAAGGTGAAATTTATCACATCACTTTCACCTGAATTAACATCCTCTAATCAAATTATGTGCTTTATTAATTATTAATTAAGTAACACATAAATAAACCTAAACCTAAACAATTCAATCCATCTTTCATGCTACACACATAATACAACAAATTAAAATAAATAAATAAAATACCGATTAAGACGTAGGTTTATGGGAGTTGATGCCGTAATAATATCTGGATAATCGACGAGTCGGCGGCTTTGGTTTAACCGGTTTTTTCCTCAGACCGAAAATTTCTTGAACCAGTGGCACGTGAACCAGAACTAACTTCCACGCCAACAGCCACCCTATAAATTTCAAGAAACAAAAGAAAGAAGATAATTATCAGCCAACAAAATCCCTTAAATTGCGAAAAAGAAAAGGTTGCGAAAATTTTCAGAAAAATTACAGAGAATAATGAAGGAGAAGACGAAAAGGACAGCGAGAACCGGACGGAATAGTAGAAAATTGAGATAATTCCAATAAGAAAGAAAATTCGAGGAAGTCGACGATGAAGAAGACTCCATGGGGACGAAGAGACGACAAAAAGGTGGACGAAGAGGAAGCATCGAAATTCAAATCCACGAATCTCTTTTATTCGAATTCTGGGCCGGGCTTCAAATTTTTTTATGGGCCGCTATCAAGCTTGAACCTAGCCGTGATTCGGTCTATATGAGTTAAAGAGTTGAGACGAAGGAAACAGACTTAAACCCTCTTGGTCGATTTTCCCAGGTTTTTATTAGTGACGATGGAAGGCTCTGGTTCTGCTTCAAAATCGAATCAGCCAAGGTTTCGTTATTGGCGTTGTAGTTGCTTTAGGAAGTGTTGCCGTTGTTTCTGTTGCTTTTACACTTACCCTTAGGGTTTGTAAGCTGCTCTTCCCCCAACTCAAGCTTCCCGAACACTTAAAATTTGTTTTTTGTTTTTGAATTTTTAACTACTTTTAGGATTTCGATGGATTTATCTCGGGCTCAATCGGATTTGTCTTTGGGTTTTACTAAAAATTCCATTGCAGAAGATTCGGTTTCGCTTCAAATCGACACCGGCTCTCGCTGCTCATCGAACTCGGTCCGTTCCGTTCCATTACAGTTCTTCGAGGAAAAAGATGACGGTGACCCTCGGTTCGAGAACGGCGAGCACAAAATCCATGTCAAAGAAGATGAAGAAATTAGGATTCTCGGGCAATCTATGTGCGTGAAAAGACGAACTGATCCTAAACCTGTTTCGAGCGCTTGTAAACGGTTAGCTCCTGAGCCCGGTTCGGACCAAAGACGAGCCGCTGTCTGGTCATGGGGAAACCAGCGGCTAGAAGAGGCGGATCCAGAATTGAGTGAAATCATGAAAAAGGAAAAGCAAAGGCAATTCTTAGGAATTGAGCTTATTGCTTCCGAAAACTTTGTCTGCCGAGCTGTGATGGAAGCTTTGGGAAGCCATTTAACGAACAAATACTCTGAAGGCATGCCTGGAGCGAGGTACTATACGGGCAATCATTTTATAGATCAAATCGAAACCCTATGTCACGAGCGTGCATTGGCAGCTTTTAGTCTTGATTCCAAAAAATGGGGAGTCAATGTGCAGCCTTATTCATGTACTTCCGCAAATTTCACTGTTTATACTGGACTTTTGTTGCCCGGTGATCGGATCATGGGGTTGGATTCGCCATCCGGAGGGCATATGAGTCATGGATGGTATATGCCGGGTGGGAAGAAAGTATCTGCTGCTTCTATATTTTTTGAGAGTTTTCCTTATAAGGTGAATCCTCAAACAGGGTATATTGATTATGATAAGCTTGAGGAAAAGGCGCTTGATTACCGGCCCAAGATTCTTATTTGTGGTGGGAGCTCTTATCCTAGGGAGTGGGATTATGCGCTATTTAGGCAAATTGCGGATAGGTGTGGAGCGGTGTTGATGTGTGATATGGCTCATATTAGTGGTCTTGTGGCAGCTAAGGTTTGAAATTGTCTTGTTTTGAGTGGTTATTGGTTTGATGTTCTGATTCTAATATAAAGATTTTTGTGCCTGAGTTGAGGTCACTTGCAATTTTTGGCACTGTATGTCGTTTCTTGCAATTCAATTAGATGGTAATAGGCCAGAGTTAAATTGCTTTTCTAATCTAAAAAAGTATTCACTGCTTTGATACCACTTAGCTTAACTTGCAACTAGCATTGCTGTTGGTAATTGTCAAGGAGTATTACTGTTTGCTGCCAAACATGCATGCAATTCACACTCCGCAACCTTCATTTTCATGGAACTGAACTCATCCTAAATGTACATGGTCACATTTACCTTTAAGAAAGACCAAAAAAAAACCATACAGTACTTACCTTTTGGAGAGAAAGCTGGACCTTTATTTGGTGGAAACCACATTTGTCAGCCTGTGAATCTGTTTTTCAAAACAAAATTTGTAACTTGTTGAAGTTGAGGCGGACATTAAATCTGTATGGTAAGCTGTGTGAGATAGACTGATTTATCATCTAATTGTCGTGAACATCTCTGACTTTATAAGCCATAGTGGATTAACTAAGATTTTCATATTTTACCTTCTCATTCCTAGCAACTTTGAGTTTATTACACTTGTTGATATGTTAACTCACACGCATATGCTTTTAGTTTATGTATGTATAAATGCACATAGACCTTATCCTTCACTCTTTTTAGTCAGGGCATTGGATGTTTCCTTCTTTTCGTTCTTTTCCTTTTGGTTGGGTGAGTCTGTTTATTTCAGAAAAAAAGGGTGATCTTTAGGGAGACTGGTAATGAATGAATTTGTATTTGACTGTTATTGTTATAGTAAATTTAGATAGTTAATGTCCAGTTGGCTTTATGCTGAATACATTTAGGAGTGCTCTGCTCAGTTGAATACCTAGCTGTTGCTAGCTCAGCCTTGATAACTATGAAATTCGAAGTTATGGGGTTTTCATTGTCTAGAAGCTGTTTTCCTTTTCAACAACTGTTCTCAAATCTAATTTCTTAGGGTTATATAGGTTCAGAAAAAATGGAAGGATTGTGCGAGTTTGAGGCTTGAACGAGTAGAATTTTGTGCTGAGTTTTTGGGTTGAACCTCCTATACCCAACAAGGCAATCCCGCCACCCCCCAAAAAAAAAAAATTTCCCTTCTCGATGCTTCAGCCCTTGAGAGTAATATAATAGCTTTAACGTGTAATGTTACTTCATGTTGATGAAATATATCAGTATTTTCCTTTTCAGGCAAGGCAAATTTTTTGTTTTTGGTTTTTTTTTTTTCCGTTCCCCCTTACAAGCATGTTCACTTTTGTCCATTACAGGAATGTGCCACTCCATTTGACTACTGTGATATTGTTACTTCAACAACTCACAAAAGTCTACGGGGCCCAAGGGGAGGTATAATCTTTTATAGGAGGGGGGCAAACTCAAGAAAGCAAGGCACATGTCTCAGTAGTGGTGATTGTAGTGGCCAGTATGATTTTGAGGAAAAGATAAACTTTGCAGTTTCTGCATCATTACAAGGGGGTCCTTATAATAATCATATTGCCGCTCTTGCCGTAACCTTGAAGCAAGTGGCCACACCAGAGTACAAAGCATATATGCAACAGGTGAAGAAAAATGCTCAGGCATTAGCATCTGCTTTGCTGAGAAGAAAATGCAAGTTGGTTACTGGGGGCACTGACAACCATTTGTTGCTCTGGGATCTCACTACTCTAGGCTTAACAGGTTCCCTAATCTTGCCCGCTCAATATGACAAATTTGGTGTATTTACATGCTGATCAAATATGTGCTAACATGTCATATTTGTTTATGGTTGGAATTAAGTTACTTCTTCTTGTGATTTTGTTTGATTATGTAAACATTGCAGTTTTTTTTTTTCCCTTGGCAACCAATTTTTCACCCAAACCTTCTTAATGGCTTTATCAATCATTTTTTTTCCTGCTCTTTTTTCGCTTGTTGGAGAATGTGACATTGATTCTGAGATTTATCAAAAGCCCCTTGTGAACATTTACTATAATAAATTGTACTAGTCTTGCTCAAGGCTTTTTTTTTCTTCCTGCCATTTTTCATGTCTATGTTTTAAAAGTAGAAAGCTTATGACTAAGTGTCTTATTCCACTTAAAGAGTATGGGTAAGATAATTCTTCAAAATTCAATTTAGAAAAGCTAATAAATCAACTGTAATAAAAGATTCCAAGTAGTGAAAATAGAAGTTCATGGTTCAGTTTTCTTGAGAATCATAAGAAAAGTGAGTCAATTGCTTCTAGACCATATTTGCTAGAAGTTTTTCTCCTGTCTACATCTCACCAGTCTATCAATTTGATGAGCTAAACATATGGTTTCATATTTGTTCCATTTTTCAATAGGAATTTGGAGTTTAACCAGTCGATAATTTAATAATTTATTACTATGACAAACAATCTATATGTGCAATTATTCATAGGCAGAGCGCAATTCCTTCCATATGAATACATATGCTTCCTTAAACTCTACCTTTATAAATAACTCTCTTATTCTGTTTCCCAGGTAAATGCTATGAGAAAGTTTGTGAGATGTGCCACATCACTCTGAATAAAACAGCTATATTTGGTGATAATGGTGGTATTTCTCCTGGAGGAGTTAGAATTGGTAAGGAGTACTCTTGTTTTTTCGGTTGAAGAAATTTCTATTGCTTTTTGATAACCATACAAAAGGTCACATTAGATCATGCCTTAATTTTTTTTTTTGTTAGACAAGCTCGTTTTATAAGTTTGTTTGCATAATTTTTTTTGAGTGGTTAAAATGAGCCAAATGGTAAAATAATGTGCTGGACTGCTATTATGCAGTTGTTTCAAGTGCATTAATATGTTCTATGTACCCTAATAACATATTTAGAAGTGACTAATTCATGTGATAGTTAGAGGGTATTATAGCAGCTGAAAGTCATTAGAAGTTACAAAGGTGTTAGTAGAGAACATATTGTGCTCTTGGCTTGTGCTACTTTGTCACCTAAGCGCTATCTTACAAACCGTCTTTTTCCATTAATGTCTTAATTTTCCTAATTTTCTTTCAGGTACACCTGCTATGACATCAAGAGGTTGTTTAGAGTCTGATTTTGAAACAATTGCTGACTTTCTTTACAGAGCAGCTCAGATTACAAGTTCAGTACAGAGAGATAATGGAAAATTGCATAAAGAGTTTCTCAAGGGTCTTCACAATAACAAAGATGTCGTTGATCTCCGAAATCGGGTTGAGGCATTTGCCGCTCAGTTTGCAATGCCAGGTTTTGATAATTGAAGATTTATAAAGGATGGTCTGCATGCTACAGTACTTTACATCATTTTGTTACATCTCTTCTTGGGCATATCCTCACTGTTTTTTAGGTAATCCATGTATATATGGGCATCCGTGTTTTCCCATTGAACTCATGTAAATTACATAAAATAGGACAACACTTCCCTGTAGATATGTTTCAAAAAATTTTGAGAAATCACTTTGCTAAACCAGATGTTTTTCACTTATGTAAATTTGTAAAAAGTTGAGTTATTTTTTTCAAAACAATATAAAAATATGTATGCTGCAATCATATTTTATGAAGTACAATCAGGCTTAGTTCCCATATTTGGTATTATATATATATATATATATATATTTGATGACTGAGTCCACAGTAACACTGAAAAAGTGCAGAGAACTTATGCATATCTACACATGGCAAAAGGACCTTAGCAGCAAATCCTACTAACTTATGTTTGCAATGTGGATTGCCTACCGAATTAGTAGACAAATGACATAGCATAGCAGACCTAAGTTGCTGTTGTTAGTTCGCAGATCCTGTTACTTTTCATGTTTTTGTTGTAATAATGATAATATAACAGGAGCAGACCATGAAATATGTCTCTGCATTTATTTGGCAATAGCTTTTGTTTTGCTTGGGATCATATTTCTTTAGTTGTTGATGTTGTTAATGTCTAATTTTAGTAACCGATGGGTAAGGAGGAAACAAAAGCTGAAAATCCTTTTTTTTTTTTTTTAATTATAGCAAATGTAAAGTAAATGAAGATAATGATTTGGGATGATAAAAATGTCGGGGCTTTCAGCTTGCTTGGCCGGTTTGTGAGAAACAGGTAATGATCTTTGCCCCACTAAGTAGCCTATATATAAGTACAGTCGGAAAATCATAATTATCTGCTGCTGTTGCTGCATTATATATATATATATATATATATAGATAAATTTATTCAGCCTCCTCCTCCTATGAAACCCTTGAAGGGCAGGCAAAGGCATAAGTTTCTGGCGAGGACAAAAAAGCTAGAGATACATACAAAAGTGACCCCCTCTTATATTTTTCTTTTAGTTTATAAAATTTCTACAAACCCCCAAAAAAAGGGGCCAAAAAAAAAAAGAAAGAAAGAAACGAGGAAATTTGGCAACAGATAGAAATAAACTTTGGGGTCAGGAAGAGGGGGCGATGTGGTTAGAATTAAAAGCCTTTCTATTCAAACTCCAATTGCTTTCAAAGTTTGAAAGCAAAACCCCCAATCAGACATAAACACAATAGCTTCCTAATAGCAAAGAAGCAACTCCTGCTTTTGATATTAGAGCTACCAATGAATCTCTCACAGTCCCCTCCCTATAGCCCTAAAGCCCCTTCGCCTATTTCATCCTCCTTCACTATATATATATATATATATATATGTATTAATTAACCATAATTGAGGGTTTGACTCTGATATACCCTCTCCCGAGTTAGTTATATATATATATATATATATATATAACAAAAATAAGAAGATTCTATGCCCTTTTGTACCCCTTGTTGGGTAAAAACAACAAAGAAAATGGGGGCTGGTTTGCCCTGCATGAAAATTAGTCCTAACCCCTTTTTTTGTCTGCACTGTTTACATTCTCAATATTGTTGAAAACCTCAATTACTCTGTTTTCCCCTGCATATTTTCCATCTCTGGGTTTCTGGGGGAAACAACGTAACTGACCAACCTACTATATCCAAAGTTTCAACTGCTGTAGAAACAATAAACCCATGAAAATAAAAAAAAAATAAACGAAAATATTTTTAAAAGAAAAATGGAAAATCAGGGAAAAAAGAAAAAAAGCCCCCCGGGGGGGTTAAAAGGTACAAAAAACTTCTTCTACCTAGTATTTTTGTTTGAACCTTTTTTTTTCAACCATATCCTACTACCTATGACTGCAAAAGTCCAAAAGCTTCTTCCTCCCTTCAACAATCTCATCAAAGAAATCATCAATTTGGCCAACAATGTTCTCAGCACCAGATCTCAACACCCCAAAACACCCTTTCAAGTTTTCAACGCTTTCCCTTAACCCCACTTCTGTTTTCCACTCCTGCACCTCTCCTCCACGGCCTAACCTCTCCAGTTCCCCTCTCAGCTCTTCCATGGCCAACTTTGATCTCCTAAACTCGAAAAGCAATATCCCTGACTTCCCATTCATCTGGCTGATTTCTGCTGCCACCCTTTGCTGCAATCTCGCTGTTGAGATCATGAAAGCTGATCCGAAAATTAGACACCCTTCGTATCCTCCTCTTAGGAAACTCGACTCTGGCCGGCAATAAACCAGCCCGTACAGCAAGATCATTAGAAGCAATGAGCTGACATTCCTCATTGCATATAGAACTCCTCGGAAACCACTGAATCCGTTAAGCTTTGATTCGATCGAAACTTTCTCGTCGAACCTTAATGAAAGTGGTTGGATTCTTGTGTCCATCAAAGCCCGGTTTTCTTCTTCCAATCCCACAGCTTCTCTACGGCACCCTGAAATTGCCCGGATGACCTGTTTTTCAATAGTTTCAAAAGGCATACCAGATCATGAATTCAATGCTAACAATTAACCAAAAAAAAAAAAGGTATCGACTTGGATGGCAAATAACGACCTGTCTGGAGAGCTGGTGACTAAGATGACGATGATTATCAAGAGAAGAAATGATGTTAAATCCAGCAGAGTAATAATTCTCGATGCCAGAGATGCCTGATTTAATGACATGACAAGCTTCCCAAATCTTGGAACTTTCATCCATGTATTCATCAAGCCACTTATCACCAACAGGCAGATGGAGTTTTTGGACGAGTAGGAGCAGCTGGGAATGGAAAGATCGGAGAAGGGAAACGACCCTTTGAAGGAACTGGATCGACATGAAGTTACTTGCCAGATAAACACGTTCAAGATCATCTAAGCCACGAGTAAGCAAGGTGTAGAATCCATTGACAGAGCTGGTGGAAGATGCATCCATTGTTAAAAAGAAAAAGAAGTGAATAGTAAGGAAGATGAAGAGAGAAAGAGGGAGGGAATTACTGGTTGGAAGGAAAAGAAATGGAAGGGAAAGGGAAAGGGAAAGGGAAGGGAGGGAATATCTTTAGAAGCTCAGGTTTCTAAGGTTGAAAAGGATTGTTGGGAGCAATGATGGGTGTTTCCTATAGAGGGGAAAGGATGATTGGTAATATGCCATTTTCATTGTTTAATTGGCAGAAGAAAAAATAAACAAATAATAACAATAATAAAATTATTAAAAAAGAAATTCTGAGGATATGAGAAATATATTAAAGGAAAAAATGTATAAAATTACTAAATTTGAAAAAGAGAATAAAATAAAAGAAAAGAATTTTCCATGAACTCCCTTTTAATTTCTACCTTTTTCTTTCCAGGAGATTCTCCCTAATGTTTATATATATATTTTTATACAAATATATTCGATGAGAAAGAGAGAGAGAAGAGGGCAAGTGGGTATTTCCATTTTTTTTCGATTATGTAATTTGAATTAATAATAAAGTTTTAAATGCTTTAGAAATTAATGAAGTTTGGCATTGACTGAGATTCTGATGCTTTTCTCTTACAACTACCAGAATTCTTTCTTCATTGGTTTCTTCCCATTTTAGAATTCAGATGCTTCAATTGAGTGCTTCTGGCTTTTGTTTGGGCACCCTATAAGATTAATTAATACATTATTTACAAAAAAATAATACATCAAGTATAATAATTAATAATTTTATTCATTATTTTTTTATAACAATTTTATGCATTGCTTTTAATACATCAAATGAAAATTTATGTATATATATATATATATATATATATATATATGATATTTTAAAAAAAATAACTTTTTTTTCTTCCTCGAGCAAGTGACTTTGGTACTTGACTTCACCTTCCATTATATTATATTGAAATTTGTAGGTTTTAGTTTTCCTAGATATATTTTCCTTTGATCTTTTTAAGGAATGGGGGAATTGAAATGATGAGGTTCCTTGTATTTTTTGTCTAATTCTATGCAAAATCATTCTTTTTGGGCAAATATTATTTTTATTCTCATCAATTTTCTTTCCTTTTTGGACAAAACGGATGATTTTTTTTTTTTATATTAATTTCAATTCTATAGAATATAATATATCTGCAAATCCATGACTTAAATCAACACACTGTAGCTTTCAATTTGTTTTAGTTTGATTATGGTTTAATATACAATGTATTGGGACCTAAATTTTGTTACATTTGACCAAACAAAGTTGTTAATGATTAATTGTTCCTATTTTTTAATCAAAAGCAATAGAATGTTCAAGGGCATGTTATTTTTCCGCTCTATTCTCTAGCCATAATTTTCTTAGAAAACAAATTATAAAAAAAAAAGGTTTTTTTAATTTTTTTAATGATATGAATGTTCTTTTTTTCCCCCTAAGAGTGTAGGTGGGGACCAAAAGTCCTACATATATTTGGTTATGTTTGAAATAAAAAATATAAAATAAAAAGGTCAGAAAATTGGGGGGGGTTTGAGAAGGGTGGTCGCGGTCGTGGGTTTTTGGGGAATGGGACATGTTAACTTGTTTAAGAAGATGATGTTGGTCTTCTGAGATTTTCTTTGGAAAGTGAGGCAGAGAAATAAGCCATGGAACTTTGTTTAAGGGCATATCGTTCAACCCACCCTCCCTTTAATTATCTTTCATCTAGGACTAGGGCTAGGGGCTAGGGCTAGGAGTCTAGGACCAGATTTGAGTAATAATTTTCCTGCTTTAGGTTAATTTAGTTTGTTTCGATATTTATATAATAAAAAATAATTTTTTTAATTAAAATAGTTATAAAATTTAATATAAAATATAAATATTATTTAAATATTTGTATGGTTTGGATGGAAGATTTAAAAAGTTTTCAAATTTTTATTCAATCGAATCTGATTTATAAAGAAGTCTCGTTAAGATAACAACAAAAAATATAATTTTTTATTATAGATTACAAAACAAGATTATCACGTTTCTTATTTTCTAATTAAATTAATTGTATTACTAAAATTTTATTAACGAGTGTCATAATAATATTTTTTAATATTTTTTATGTGATAATATTTTTAATAAATATATTTAAATAATGAATAAAATTATTAAATACTTCATTTAATGCAATACTATTATTTTAAATAACATATTAATTGTAAAAAATATCTTAAAAATATATGTTGGTAATAATTAATATTATTATTATTATTATTATTTAGAGGAATTATTATTCTCAAAAGAAAAGTCTAAGTTTATTAGTAATATTTATAAATAATTAATTAGATACGTAGCATTAAAAATCTGTTTTGAATTATAATATATGGGTCCATAGAATGGAGCGGAAGGTATTAAAAGTAAATGCATGACAGGGTTGGATTAGAATTAGTGGAACCGCATTTTGTATTATCACATCAAGAAAGAAATCCCATAAATAGGGGAATGTTTCATTTTCTTCTTAATTATGTTAGATGGATACAACTGGATGGTCCACAGCCTCTAACAAATGAAAAGGATATATATAAGGAAAGGAATAATTATTTCAATATGGAATTTCAAAGCCAAGGAGGGCTAGAAATAAAAGTGACACAAGTCGAATTTAAAATGTTATATTTATTTAAATTTAGTTCAGTTAAAGGTGTGAGTTTTTAATTTTGTTTAAGTCTGTTTATATTTGTAAATAAATAGTTTATGTTTATTTAGGCTTATTTATATTTTTTTTTATTTTTAAATATGTTTTTAAAATTTTAATCTTTAATAATTTAATATTTTTTTATTAAAATTTAAAATATACATAACTTAACATATTTTTTTATATTTATACTTATATTATATATTTATTTTTTGTATGATATAAATTAGATAATATATAAATATAAAATAATATATATTATATATGATGTAATTAAAAAACATATCGAGCCAAACTTGAGCATTGAAAATTTGAGTTAAATTCAAACTATTTTTTAAACAGATTTTATTTTTTTATCTAAACTTATTTTTTAAATTTAATAGTTTTAACTCTTCTCGAATACCAAATGAATCATCAAACTTAAAAAAAAAAAAAAAAGAGATAAAATGGGCAAATATATCCAATTAGTTGAGGAAGTGAAAAGGTAGCTAAGTCTTAGCAAGTTGCTTAGCTCAGCTCAATTAAATTTGGGGACCACTTAATGATTTTTATTTTTTTGATCAAGTTATTCATTTAATTTAATAAATTTGATTCAAATTATTTAAGTTTATAATAATTTTTTTAACCTATTATGGTTTGATTCATTTTATATTATTATCTAAAGTATTAAAAAATATTTTATAAAAATTTAATTATAAAAAAATACATAAATATTAATACATTATTTTTGTTAATATTTTAATATATTTTAATCAATAAAATAAATTTAAAATTGACCTTATCCATAAAGCCCTTCAATTTCAATCCAAAGTGACTTTTTTTTTTTTTTTTTTTCAAAAACCGATGATACATTCGCATTGATGCATATTGGGGAACCCACCTCACTTCAGTGTTATATACTTTAGAGTTTGAAATGAAGTGAATGTGACTACAACTTTGATCTGGTCCAGGTTCATGACTTTGGAGTTAGGATTTCCTTTTTCCATTTTTCTTTTTTCTTTTTTTTTTTTGTTGAAAAAAGTTAATATTTAGAGGAAATTTACTTATATAAATATACAAAATGCAAACTTTCGGAAAAAGGAAAAAGTATTGTTCAATATAAAATATCTATACGGCAGGCCTTGAAAAAGTATCATATTTTCCCAAATAAACGTAATTAATTTTATTTAAATTACTCTTTTAGAAAATTAAATTGAATTTAATTAATTTATCTTAAATCACTCTCAATTAAAATCATATATATGGCATTATCTAGCCACTAATAAATGTTTTTTATTTGATTTTTTTAACTAAATTGAGCCCTTAATTGAAATAATATTTGA
Organism: Adansonia rubrostipa; assembly: GCA_038381775.1. Classification (NCBI taxonomy): domain Eukaryota; kingdom Viridiplantae; phylum Streptophyta; class Magnoliopsida; order Malvales; family Malvaceae; genus Adansonia; species Adansonia rubrostipa. The sequence continues at coordinate 20,497,395 of JBBYHM010000019.1, read as the reverse complement.
GGGTTCAATTGAATAAAAATAAAAGTTTGAGGTTTTCTTTGATGAAAATAGCCGTTTAAGAATTCAATTCAATGCAATAAAAACAATAAAAATTTAAATCATTATTTAATTTTCATTCATTTTTTTATATTTAAATCAAACAATAATAAATAACTTTTAACCAAACTTCTAATAATTTTCTTAATCATAATTATTCTTTTTCATGATTTAGTATACAACCCTACCTGCCCTACGCCGTAATAAATCTGTGGGCAGTTATAATTATTTTAGTTTGAAAGCGTTTATGATTTTTTTTTTCTTTATATATATATATATATATATATGTATTTCCACTATAGGTTGATGATAATTAATTTATACATAGGCCAAGGGGCAACAGCCGAAGGAATCTTCTTCTCTTTTATATTCTTTGTTTTAATTTATTTCTTTACGCTATGTTAATAAAATCATGGGTAATATTTGTTTATCAATGTCTTACAAATGATAAGGAGATAATAAATAAAAAATTATTATAAATATTTATAATACGTTAACATTTTTCTAAATTAGAAAGTTTGAATTAAGTATATATTATTCCTAATACATACTATATAATTTGAACATAAAATCCTTATTTATTGACGTTGTAACAAAAAAAAAATCACATTATACACTATATATTTTGTAATATATTTATTATTAGCATTAATATGGTGTAGGATTTATTCATAAATTGAAATTTATAATTGTAAATAATGATTAAAATTTGTAATAAAAAATAAATTGAAAAATAATAGTAAAGAGTCGAATTTGTTTAAGATGGTAGGAAATTTGCCTTTGTTCTACTATTGCTATATCAAAACGCATAAATCTAAACAACAAGCATATAATTGGTAATCTATTACATTAAGTTCACATTTCTTTTTAATTTGTTTTCCATCAAACATCTGCCTATGCCTATGGGTGTGGATGTACGCAAAATTGTCTGAAACAAAGCTAAAAGAGGAAGAGGAAATTTGAGGGTTATTTCAAGCCCAATATGCACATTCTCATAGAAGAGACAATAAGGAGGATAGCTGAAATGCAAGGAGGGTAAGATCCACTAGTCGTATAATCTTAAATATAAATATATAAATACATTAAAATTTATATAATATAATTTATTAATTTATTAAAATTTATATAAATATAAATTATTTTAAATATAATTATAATAAATAAAATTTTATAAATATAATAAAAATACAAAGAAGTTAATCAAATGGCATATCGTTGATAAAAAATAATAAGTTGGGATTGGGTTAGGGTAGGGGATAGGGGTTAGGAAATCATGATATGAGCTTAGATTAAAAGGATCCAATTATAAAATTTTAAGGTCAATAGGCTCAAATTCTTTCGGGAAAAGTATACTCCATAGCCTCGTTACCCCTCTTTGACACTTATTGATGGTGATAGGTAGGGGATGGGGAAAAGAGTTGCTTGGCTTAACTTTGCCTTTTGGTTCAACTAGCCAAAATAATTCCACTTTAGGATTCCTTCCCCACTATAGAGTACCTTTTAGCCCACTTCTCATCTCCTAAAAGAGGGAGGATTCTAAATTTATATAAATAGATAAATTTACTATCTTCCTCAAACCAAATCAATTAAGCATTTATAGTAATGCAAATGCTGGAACTGTTGCCCTTTTAGGCTTTAGAAAAAGAGTATCAATTGAAAGCTATTTAGGGGGCATACTCTTACTTTTTCATGATTATGGTTTTGATTTAGAAGATTTTTTTTTTTTCTATTTTGCCATGCCACATTGATCAAGGACCTTATCTCATCATGTGCTAAGTGGAAACATGCCACATGTTGTAAATTTAATGATTTCATGAACGAGTTAAATTCAAAAAATATTTATTTTTAAAATATATTAAAATATTATTTTATATTAATATTAATATTTTTTTATAAATTAAATTATAATTTGAATCAAATTGCATAAAATTTTATTTATATTTGACACAATTAAAAACAAATTTATGAACCTGATTTCGATTCGTGAACAACTATAATTGCAATCCTCAATTTGGTGCTTTAAGTTCTGTTAAAGATGTTTGCCAAAATAAAATTTTGACAGCTAACATGTCTGTTTGATCCTGACCAGGAAACGCAGTTCACCAACTCAACCCCCTTGAAAACAAAACGCCTCTGTCACCCAAAGCCATTCGTCTCCAGGTGATGAAATACTCGAGGCAATAGAAAACATTCCACCACATATTTTTTAGGGAAAAAGTGGAAATCTTTGACTTTAATGGAGACCCATTTTCATTTATATATATATATATATATATATCCTATCTGGATCTGGTCTTTTTTCTTGAGCTGTTATGTTGAACAAATGGCCTCTATGAATGTTTTTTCTTTTTCATGGCTGACAATTCTCTTCTAAGTTCCTGTTGGCATCAATGAATTTATAAGCCAGCTGTTAGATACACTAAGGGAAAGGAAATTCGTGCTTCGAGACTAAGGCTGCCCCAGTTTGATTAAAATTGGGGGGGGGGGGTAAGAATCGGTGGACTGTTCATGTTTATTATGGTTTAAGTTCGAAAGGGACCATGGTCCAAGATTTATGGTTTTGGCCTATGGTGCCATCATCCATGGTCCGGTAAAGTCATGAATTCTAAGCCGAAATTCCATCAAAAGCCAGAAGTGGGCTCTTTATCATTCAATATATATAGGAAAAGCAGCAGTCCTTGAATTTATCAACATTTTAAGAGCAAGCCAAAATGAAAAAAAAAAAAGGAAAAAAAAAAAGGCAAACTTATGAAGAATTTGAGGGCAAAGCTTTGGATTGGAGGCCAATAATAATAATAATAAAAAGTTAAATAGTATGGGGTAGGCCAAGGCTATAGGCCTACGGTATCAGGTTATAAAACAAGTGTTAAACAACAACCAAAAAATCCTATATTTAAAAAGCATTGCGGCTTGGTGGCCTAATGGCTAAATGGCATGGTTAGGGCGGCATTTGTAGTTCAAACTTCAAAGCTGCATGCAATCATGTAATCATTTGTCGTTAAAACCCAGAAACAAAGTTGAAAAAAAGATCGTGAGACGATGCCCTTGATTTGTTCTGCCCAGAACATTATATACAGTAACGGAAAAAATTTATGGATTTAAGCTTCATATTGGCTGGCAATTAGTAGTATGATTTCTTTTTCATTTATTTTATCTGGTACTTCGATTTTAAATGCTTTTCCAGATTTGATGTTGGTGATATAAGAGCAGGATAATCTGTGGAGGACGGAGGAAAACAAAGGAAACAAAAAGGGAAACATAAAGTGACCACTGACCAGACTCTGTTCGGAAAAATGGCTGCTTGTTAGGCAACAGCTAATTTACCCAAACGAAAATTGAACTCTGCGTTCGGAAAATAAGCAATCTGACAGTGTTTCTGTGAACATTTAAAGTTGTTAAGTTGGTTTTTGGATTGAATTTCTTTCTTCAACATTTCCATGTTTGGAAAATAAGCAATTAAATCCTAAACATTGTAGCGGCAAAAAGTAACACATGCTCGAAAGCACGTCTGGTTGGATTTCGGAACCCCACAGTTCTAATCCGACATCTTATCTATCAGGCCTCCGCTCACCGGGGCCAATGACGGTACTTTCCATTCTGCAGTGGGTGAGATTGTTCTAAAAGTTGTTAATCTATAAAGAACCATTTTAGAGTTCCAGGAATGAACTGCTACTCTTACAGTATAGTTCCAAAAAATTTGGTAATTACCATTAATTGCATGACAATATTTGGGTTTGAACCATAAATTATAACATTAAAGATATATAGTCATTCTTGTACTAGCCTTTCGTGATATTGGAGATCCAAGTTGAAGAATGAATATCAAGTGAACTTCTGTTACTATTCACCTTCAAGATTGAACAATAGAGACTGTGAATATATGTTACGGGATCGAATTAATGATAACAGGCTGAGAATATCTAATTAAGACTGTTAAAAGGATCGGATATTTAAACATTGAGACAAAGAGTTCAATATTCTGTCAAAGAATTTACACAATTGTTTTTATTAATGATAAAAGCTATGTCCACAAACGATCAATTGTTTCAAATTTCAACGCATATGGTTTTACCATTGGGTTGAACCCCAAACTTTATTCCTGTTTTAGAAAATCTTGTATGAAATTAAGATATTTGGATGAAAATTTTGAGATTATATTTTGATTAAAATTACATCAATACACTATTTGAAACCTCATTTCAATTTAAAGTATATACAGAAAAAGAAAACTCTATTTTTTTTTTTTTTTGCTTCAATTGTCTGCATTGCAGAAATCAAGCAGAATAAGCAGATAAATGCGGACGCCGTAAAGGAGAAAGCCAAGAAATTCCTGCTGGACTATAAACACGAACGTTTTCAACGGCGGCCACAAGGAGATAATGCAAATGGTGGCACTAGCAAAGCCGATGAATGTTTTCAAAGTTTTAACTTTGATGGGGGCCTATTGATAACAATCTAATGTTTGGTGGAGCTGTGGGGTGATATAATAGGGGATCACGAGGGATTTGTACATGGATGTGCTGTGCTGTTTTTAAGATTGACGGTGACAGAGTGTATGATGATGATGATGCTTGAATGGCTAAAGCAGCGGCGGCTTTTATTGCTATTCAGACTTTGCTGCTCAAATGGGAGAGTTGCAGAAGTTACCTTCGAGAGAGATGCTATTTAGAATTTTAGATCATCAACAAGCTGCGAACGGAGGGGGGACCTCTTTAATACTGGAGTGATTATCGAAGAAAGGAAAGGGAAACTTGCGGGGTTCGATGACTGTCAATTCCAACGTACAAGAGAGCACGGCAATGCCGTTAGCACATCTTTTAGCCTGATTTAGCCTTAAAATCACAGGGTGTATGAAATGGTCATTGGATTTTCCGAACTATCTCCATGAAGCTGCTATGTATGATGCCATCAACAGCTAATTTGCAATGGAAGTTCTATTTAACAAAAAAAA
>JBBYHM010000019.1:20460804-20492308 GCA_038381775.1 Adansonia rubrostipa | reverse complement strand
AACTATCTCCATGAAGCTGCTATGTATGATGCCATCAACAGCTAATTTGCAATGGAAGTTCTATTTAACAAAAAAAAATTTTGCTACTTGAATTGGGACCTAATCCAGAAATAAAAAATTTCAACCTTGGACCCAATATTTCCATATTTAAGGAATTTATTTTTACTTTAATCCAAATTTATTCACCTTTAACACATATATATATATATATATATGTGAGTGACCATATTATCCAATCTATTGTACTCTACTGTCAGTGTCGCACTTGTACCCTAATAATTTTCACAACGTCACAGACGGTGACCGACAAAGTTGTTAACTTTGCAAATTTTTAAGTGAAAAAAATTAATTGCATAAATACTTTTATTATATTATTTTTTAATTAAATATTTTAAAAAATTGATAAATAAATATTTATATTATAATTAAATTAAATTAAATATATAAATATTTTACATTAATATTATTAAATAAATATTAAAATAATATTTAATATCAAATAAAATCATAACACAAAATAAAAATTATACTCATTATTTTAAAAAATATCATATATTATAATTAAATTAAATATTAAAATATTATATCAACATTTATTTACTAATCTTAATATAAAATACTTACGTCTTTAACTGAATCATTAGTATTATGCTCATTTGGATTCCAATTTTTCAAGTGCACAATTGAAAAAATGATATTGTACAGGGGCATTTGCAATCCAAGAATTTTCTCACCGAAAATTTCGACCGGCAAAATTAGGTGTGGTTGATAGTTCGTTGAATCTTTGCGATCATCCCTATTTATACAAATCCCTGTCGCCTGACTTCACTCTCAATATGCGCTCACCACTCACCTGCTTTTCAGCTCAAATTTCTCCTTTTTATTCTTCTTTCTAACGTAAAATTTTCTCTCACATTCTTATTTCACCCTCTTTTTTCATATTAATTAAAAACTTAAATCTTGTTTAAGTTCAATCCGGTTAGGGTTTCCTTCTCCAATCTTTTGTTGATTTTTTTTTTTTTTTTACAATTTTGTTGTCGGGGAATTAAAATGGATTCCGCAGCTCTTCACGAGGAAATCGACTCGTTCTTCGAATCAGCTCCTCCGCTTAAAGATTCCGCTAAGATCACTGACAAATTGAATCAATTCATCGAATTCAATTCTCCATCATCAGGTACGAAACCTTGCAATTGAGCAACTATGAATACGTTTTTTTTTTTTTTTACCTATACTTACTTCTGTGTGTGTCTATATACAAACTCACACATTGTAAATTTTAGAAGGAAAAGGAAGGAGGGTTGTATGCGTGACATCTGGTGGAACTACGGTTCCTCTAGAGCAGCGGTGTGTTCGATACATTGATAATTTTAGTTCAGGACATAGAGGGGCGGCTTCCACAGAGTAAGCAATATAAAGGAATTTTGGATAAGTAGATATATTTAGTTTCGAATGCGTTTTTTTATTTTATTTTATTTTATTTTTTTATTTTTACTTGTTGGAACTTACTTGCAGGTATTTTATAAAGGCTGGATATGGGGTTATATTTTTGTATCGAAGGTGAAATTTGTGTTTCGTTGATTGTTTTATTTATTGGTTGCTTATGTGTGTTTGGGCTTGGTGGATAATTTTATTGTTTCTTGACATGTTTGTGTGCAGGGGAACCTGCCAGCCATATTGCAGGTCACTTCCTGAGGATCCTTTGCTGGAATGTTTTGAGTTCAGTGATGATTCCAATATTCAAGGTTGGGAGGTTATCTTGACCCCAAATTACTGTAACTTTTTTAATGTTTCTCTTGTCTAATACGTTTGATATCGGTCATGACTTGAATGCATCAAATTGCCTGCTGGAGGTTTAGATTTTTTTTTTCTTTTTCATATCATATGGGTTATTAAATAGGGTATTAAGGGGGGGTAATCATATTAATAAAATTGGAGTTCTTTATTTCATGCTGACATTGATCTGTCAACTTTACGTGAAATATACGGTATAAATGTTGGTGTGTCTACTGAGGTTATTGGGTTATGTCTAATATTTCAGTGCGGCAACTTCATTCTGAAGCAGTGAAGGGGGCCATTAGGGATCATCATGCTGTATGGACTGTCAATATTACTAGTTTTTTTTATCTTCTAATTTTCATCTTTGTCCTCATTATAGCTTTTGGTTCTTTTAGTTCATGTTGCAAGCTCAATTAGCATAACTGTTAGCCTTTTTACACTTTGTTGCAGGCAGTAGCAGGTGGTCTTCTTTTGAAACTACCCTTTACAACCATATTTGAGTATCTTCAGGTTCGCTTCAAAAGGCTTTTTATATGACCCCTTGAGGTTCTTAGAAGTGACTAATTTATAATTTAGCAGCTCCCCTTATATTGGTTTTAACTTTTGACTTGTATATACATTGCATATCAAGTTTAATTTTGGAGCATTTGTACCTTTGGGAACTCTTCATAACATGTTTTGTGTCAGTGAGGCTTTCAATTGTATGTTTAAGTATATTTTAAACTTTGGCCTGCATTGTATGCTTTTTCATGGTTAGCTATCATTTTGGTTATAATAGCTTTGACTCCATGATCTCCCTTTTTTTTTTGCCAATGAGAAGCTATAGTAATAGCTTTGGCATCAACGAGCCATGACCTATCCATATTTATGAATATTTGACGTAGGAAGAGATCTTCTGTAGTAAAGTTAGGAGAAAATGTGAGGCATTGTATTTGGTAATCATATAGTTCTCATGGTTATTAGATTGTGGTTTTTAATTGTACTTTTTGTGATTACACCGAAAATATTCATGAATTCATCTTGTAAAGAAACTCTATTATACCCTGAATGGTTTTTCTTGCAAGAGCAGATGTTAAGGATCATTGCATTATCCCTGAGAAGCCTTGGGCCTTGTGCAATGTTTTACCTTGCTGCTGCTGTCTCTGACTTTTATGTTCCATGGAAGAGCATGGTAACACGGTTCAATATGATCAATCCTTTTCGTTTTTGCAGACTGAAATTTGATTGTCATTTGAATAATCTTTTATCCACATTAATTACGTAGGCAGAGCACAAGATTCAGTCAGCATCTGGTCCTTTGGACATGCGGCTTATGCAAGTGCCAAAGATGCTCTCAGTGCTAAGGCTGGAATGGACTCCCATGGCTTTCTGCATATCATTCAAGGTTTGACACGAGTACGCACTTACTGTTATGTTTGCTTTGGAAGCTAGGAATGGTTGAAAAATGGTTGTTGAAATGCAGTGTTGTGTAATATCACACACTGTGAGTCAGTTCAGTTGGCTCTAATTTATCTGGTTTTGCTCAACAGCTTGAGACGGATTCAAAGATTCTCCTAGAGAAGGCCAATGCTGCTCTTAAACAGTACAAAATGCATTCAGTTGTGGCAAATGAGCTATTGACCCGGAAAGAGGAAGTCATAGTTGTCACAGAAAATGGGAATATTTCAGTTCGCCGTGAAAAGAATCGGACTGATTCCGATGTGGAGGATCCCCTGGTTGAACTCCTCGTGAACAAACACTTTACTTACATCAAAGATTCTAGCACATGATCTTCAATCTAACAGTCAATGCTTTACACCATACAACACAGCTTTCAAAAACAGACTTTTACCTGCTTAAATTCTCCCATTCTATTATAAGATCCTTTGGCATTAATGCGGTTTTCCTTTAACTATTACCGAGTCTGTAACAAATCTTTTTTCCTTCACTGTTACAAAAGTTTGTAACAGAAATGTTTTAAACATTCGGCAAGCACTCTCAAGGGTAGCTGGGAAGTGTAATAAACTGAGCAATTGCTGTATGGCTGAAAGAGACTTAGCCAAAGCTATGTTTATTTTCCTTAATAAAAAATGAAATAATTAATGCCGCTTTTTTTTTTTTCTAATTTACTGTGTGAAAATTCAATGTTTCTTTTTCTTTGCTTTTCCTTTTTAGTGTGTTTATTGAAGTTCAAGTAACTAAAATCTAAACCTGTTGAAGGCTGGTTAGCATGATCGATTCAATAAATTTGATGCATATGGAATCAGATTTGAATAAGTATTTCAATAATACAGATCAATTCGGTTTAAACTATTATTCAAAATAAAAAAATATTTTTATTTAAATTTAATATAAAAATACTTTTTAAACTTTGTAATATTATTTTTAATAATAATATTGATTTTCAGATCAGCTTAACCCTCTTAGGAAGAAACATATTTTTTTTCTTTAATTGAGTACGCCAAGGCCCACGCTTGATAAGTAAACAATGTAGCATGGCGACCACGTGCTAATTTCTCCAACTCCTTAGTCCCTTAACCTAATGCGGACGCCGTAGTTTTTAGCCCACGGCAGCAGGCCTACAGCACGGGTCAGTGCCTAATAAGTTTAGCAAGCGTTTCGACGTCTGCTTTTGAAGTCTATTTGCTTCAATCCAGCACTCACAGTCTCACACCGCACAGTGTGGAAATCAGCTGCAGTTCTGAAAGATTAGGGACTGGCTTTCAAATTGCTCCCTTTCATATTCACACACCGGACCCATTTAGGAACCGTGTGCGCCATCACATGCGGACGCCCGAACACAACACATTCACCTGCACACATAAGGGTGGAGACGCAATAAACTTCCAATCGAGAAACAACAATTTCAAGCACAAAAATATGTAATACCCATCGCCTGTCGGGGGATACAGTATGTGCAACATAAACAATTAAGTGATGAACCATATGTACAACGATTTTCTTACTCGGATTCATCATCTGTATCGAGTTCAATTCCTGCATGCTAAGAGCTGATTTATAGCCTTTTTCTTTTCCTCTTTCCGCTTTCTTTCGCATCAAATCCCTTTTCTTTAGCACTAAGGCTGTACCGTTTAAGGGTATTGCGGAAGTGTTCCATTGAAGCCCTCTTTTCTTTTGCCAAGATTTTTCGCTTTTTTATAGGCTACTCCATCCAAGCTTGAGATGCCTGGAAGAACGGATAAACGAAAATTAGAAAACGTCACTCTTAAGGGACTAGGTAACAAAGAGTAAAATAAAGAAAAGAAAAATACAGATGAGTTTAAGAAAAACTGGAATTTCATCATACTCTACAATTTGAAAAATAGATGCGTAAAAATAACCTCTAACATCACTTTCGTGTTTTGACTTGTTTAAGTCATATTTTCAATTTAAAGAGAAAAGAAAAAGGAAAGAGCGTGAAAACAATTATCTAGGTTTTTTGCAACCTAAAAGTTCCTTAATTAAGAATTTTAAGAAGTCAAGTTTGTATTTAAAATGCAAAACAGCAAGAACATATAATTTGATATTATGAAATGAGCCTATTAGATCTTTCACTGGAGAGCTTGCATGCGTAATATAGCTAAGACTATATATCTATACGCTTTTCATCTCTTCAAAATAGGAAAGAGAAGAGAAGAGAATAGAAGAGAGAAGCAACATTTACTTTCTCTCATATAACCCAATTTCATGACTTTTAAGTTTTAATTATTTTTCAGTTTTTATTTCACTATTTGCATGCATTACCATGCATTTATCTTTTTTATACTAAAAATTTGTTATTTAATTAATTTAAATAAATAAAAATAGTGATAAGCTTAGCTATAAAATTTTTGCAAAAATAATTTTTTTAAAAAAAAAAACCTTTAGCTAGTTAGCCACATGATTGAAAAAATCGAACTAACCAATTGAACTGATTCAATAAAAAATTGAAGATTCGTTTGGTTTGAAACTAAATAAAAAATCAAATTTTAATTGAACCTATCTAAAATTGGTTCAAATGCTAAAATACTGTTTAAAATCTCCCAAAAAAATAAAAAAATAATTTTTATATTTAATGAAATTTGTACTCATAATCTTTTAAAATTATATTAAAATTAAATAACTAAATTAAATATATATTTTTAATAATTTACGATATTTAAAATTTATTTAATATTAAAAAAATTTAAAATTTTATTTAGATAAACTTATCAATTGAATTGAAAATAAAAAATTGCACCACTTTGGTCCTATTCTTTCCCAACAATGGTTAGCCATTACTTCAATATCCTCAAAAAGACAGCCTCAGAATATATATATATATATATATATATATATGTATATATATATATATATATATAAAACAAAACCAAAAGAAAATAAAATAAAAGGAATGGAAAAAAAATCTCAAATAAATAAGGAAGAAAGAGGAAACAAGTCAATAGTATATAAAACGAATCCGATTCTGAACCAACCAAAAAACAATAATAAATTGACGAAGACTTGTTCATTTCTCAAGTCTTTCTGTCTTTAGTTTTTAAGGTAGTTTTCCTTTTCTCTGTTCTTTACTCTCTCTCTCTCTCTAACATAACATTGACTCAAACACTTTCATGTTCTAAACGAATACATCAAGCAAAACCTTTGTTAATGTTTGTTGCAGAAACAAGCCTTAGATCTTCTCTACATCGTCGGTCCCCTTTTCTCTTTTCTTTTTTTTTTTTCCCATTTTTAAATTACCCTTTTCGTTATTATTCTAATTAAGCAAGTAGCCCTTTACCTGTCTTTTGTCTTTCTCTTTAAAAACTTTTCACTTCCTTTTTTTTGTTTCTAATGTACTTCAAACCCTTCTTCCAATCTTAAACTTTGTCTTGTTTTCTTTCATTTTCTTCACCTTTCTCGGAAAAAATTTTCCAAAACACCGAGAATTTTTCAGGTATACTTGCTTTTGTCGTTTTCTGTTAACTAGCGTTAACTGTTTCTCGCTAGATAAATAGGATATCCTGTGTCTTCTGTCTTCTTTTATTTTAACAATTTTTGCTAAAAAAAAAAACCATTAGTGATTTAGTTTTATTTTTTCCTTTTAAATTTGGAATAAAACTGTGTAGATCTGACGGTTGAGACGATATTTATCAGATCTAACGGTAATCTGATGATTGATGTTATTGTTTTTGTTCCCTACTTCGCAGGGGTCTCTTTTCCTGTGCCGTACAAATGGAGACCAAAAAAGGTTATGTCGAGCTGATGTTTAACCAGGTTTTGCTAACGTGCGCATGGGGAACCCTACTCGCCTCCTCAGCTACGCTCGAAGCTCTTCTTTTTTCACCTCAAGTAAGTAAAGTTCTTCTAATTACGGTTTAATTTAACCTTCCTTTTTTTTTTCTTTACATATGTAACTTAGATTGGAAATTTCCATTTTTCTTATTGCTAATTTCCGCTGTTGTTGGTGGAGTAATTAAAATGTTCGGAACTGAAATGGAAACATAGATCATAGATACGGTTTTATTTAAAGTTCAGTTGAGTTCCGAGGATTTGGTTCTTTTTGGGCCCACCAATTTATAAATTATCTTATCTTAGGATTTTTTTTTTTAACGTGACCCAAAAAAACAATACTCTGATGCCAAAAACGATGTCGTTTAGGTTCTATTTTATTTTTTGTATAAGGAAAAAATATTATTTTATTTTTAAAAAAAGCATCCTCTTCATGTATGCAAATTTTATTGAGAATATGCCATTCATTATGGAGCACATTAATCTTCCATACATATATATATATATATATAAAATAAATAAAGAGTTTGCTTTCATGCACTTACAAGTGAATTTTTAAATTCACAAACGAATTAAATGTATTTTTTATTATATTTTAAAATTATGTGTCATTCGGTATGTGTGTATTTTTGTGTGTATGAAGAAACAAAGGAATATTGTTTAGCTCTGTTTGTAATTTGTATCACTTGCTTTCCATTTTTACTGGTGTAAGTAATGCGTATTTGATGGGATTTACATTGATTTTGATAGTTTCGGAATCTGGTGGAGCTGTTGATAGCAACCACTCTAGGTGACAAGCACGGAAGTAATGTGGGGGGACACAAATCTGAAGCAGTTGATGCTGAGGGAGGTGGAGATGAGGAAGACAATGACAATGATAATGACGATGGTGCAGGTGGGGAAGAAGGTGATAAAGAAGACCCTTCTGATGGCGAAGATGGATATGGGAACAATTCTAATGACCCATATGGCAACTCCAAGAAGGGAACCGAAGGTGGAGAAGCTGATGGAGATGGGGAAGAAGAAGAAGAAGAAGAAGAAAATGGAGAAGATGAAGAAGAAGGGGAAAATGGGAATGATGAGCCCGAAGAAGATGACGACAATGATGATGATGACGAAGATGACAATAAAGGTGGCAATGGTGATGATGAAGACAACATCAAAGGTGACGACAAAGGGCCTGAAGATGAAGAAGAGGAGCCGATTCAGCCACCGAAGAGGAGGAAAAAGTAATTATTTATAGAATTTTGAGACTTTTTCTCTTTTTGTCGGTTCAATAATCCAAACCAAGGTCTTTAGCCGCAGTTTTTAATTTATGTAACTTAAATTATGTGGGACAAGAGTTACTGATTTCCATTTTAGTTCGTATATGCATGTTTGGATGGTCGTCCTTTGTTTTTCAATTTAGAAAATTTCTCCATGATTTTCAAATAATTTTATCATCAACTTGAACTATATATCATTTAACAAAGTAGCACGCAGCCCTTAAAACAGGAGAAAAAAAAAAAATCTGAAGACTCTGTCATAAGCTCTTGATTAAATATGTACATTCAATTATTTCTCTAATGAATTATGGTGAAATGTCATGAAGTTCTTGATTATTGCTGATAATGGGCAGAGCAAGTTCTTCCTTTATACCTTTGATAAGCTTGTTCTTTTACCCCTGCTTTGAAATCCCAAACCAGTTTCTACGGACAAAATTTATCTGCTACTGCAAAATCGTCATGATGTTGCATCTTTATGCGGGTGATTGGAAAGGTATAAGTTACCTATGTTGCCCAAACTCTTTCATTTTTCTTTACGCATATTCTATACTTATGTCCGGCACATTTTTAAACATAAATCTGACGATATGATCTTTTAAATATATTAAAAAACTTAAAAAAAATTGATCATACTTATATCACCAATCTGAATAACATAATAAGTTAGTTCTTATGCTTGCCTAAATGGGTGCAAATGCGTCAAGGAAGCCATTCCGGAGCCATGTGATAATGCTGAAAATGGCAAACTAGTAATGCATAAAAAAATCAAGAAATATCCTACATTACAAAAGAAGAGAGCTCTCGTTAAGCAATACATCTTGCACAATGTATCAGATAATTACCGGTAATTCATACAGAATCTGATTAACAAGTTCCAATATAATAAAATTATAGGGCTACAACATGATCAATTTCAGCAGGGAATCATTGGCACCTCCCAGATGTTTGAAGCTTCAAATCTAAAACTGTATTCTTCTATAGCCAACATTTGAAGTAAAACCGGATTGATGCTTTAGGGTACGGTCAGTATCACTGCTCAAGCTATAAACCATGGGATCTCATACATGCTTTTTTGCAGAAAAGCAAACCCGAAGTTATCGCTCATATATATATATATATATATATTTTTTCAGATTCTCAAGCAAGTCAAACACAAAGATTATCACTCCTGGACCAAGAAATATATGTAAAGTGATTAAGAAGTATGACTTAGCTCCATCTCACATGAAGTTTTTCTCCACGATCTTTATCAACTCCTCCAGCTTTTCAATTATCTTCGGATTCATCAAATCTCTAGCTTCCCTTAAGAGAGTACCTTCTTGGCTGAAATTATAAGCATCCACCACAGCTCTCATCAAGGTATGGAGCTTATCCGGAGTCCTAAAATTTCATTACAATGAGTTAAAAAAAGAAAAAAATTACCCCCCCAAACAAAAAAATGGATAATAGAAAATTTAAACGATGAAAGCAAACAGTATGACTTCTGTCCTTGTTATGTTTAGGTAAATGACAGGAAACCCAAGTAATTTATGCATCCTTTTCTGGGATAAATACCAACCCAACCCATCGTTTACACCTGAATATTTGTGCATCATTCCACCATATACTCTTAGAAAGGACAATTTAAGAACTTTACACATGGTGAAAATTATAAAAAGCAGGACCTGAAAGGCTGGAACACGGACTTGGAAGATTAAGGCAAAGCATTGCAAAGCCTAATTCCTATATGTGTACTAAATTCTGAGAAAAATTAATTCAGAGCAACAGACATACGTGTAGAGGTTGTCCACATCCTTCCCTTCAAGTTCTTCTCCTGGCGTAAATGCATCATTTAGCGCACAGAGTCGCTCCTCAGGATCCTCAATTGTAAGAAGATACTTCACAATTCTAATTTCTTTTGGCAGGAGCCTCTGTAGATTACCTCTCGCAGTCACATACAAGTGGTACAATATGTCCTTGACCTGCAATTGAGAAAATATGTTGGTAAGTTATTTTAAAGCAGCACTCTAAGACATGCTAATTTATCATAACATTCATGTGCTAAAAGTATTGGCTGCTGGTGCTTAAATGAGCTATCCCATTGAAAATTTGAAACATAAGAAGTTCTAGAACTTCCACTATTCATCAATAATTTCCTATAAAAACATTTTTACGGAGGGCAACAAAGAAAAGAAAAAGAATAATAAGAGGGAAAAGGTTCAT
The DNA here is from genome assembly GCA_038381775.1 of Adansonia rubrostipa. Classification (NCBI taxonomy): domain Eukaryota; kingdom Viridiplantae; phylum Streptophyta; class Magnoliopsida; order Malvales; family Malvaceae; genus Adansonia; species Adansonia rubrostipa. Next base: position 20,481,839 of record JBBYHM010000019.1, on the reverse strand, counting down.
AATTCACGCGGCCAATATTGCATTTCATAAGTTATACGTTAGTTGGCTTCCCACAATGGACTATACAGTCACACCTCCTAGAACTAATCCCACTTTTTATAAAAATGGATAATCCCTTTCCCCTTGTCTTCATCTAAAATCTCTTAGCTATCTCTCGTTCTTTAAATAGACTAATGAAGAAATTCAAGTTTTTGGTCCAATGAAGAACTTTCTTCCCCTAATCTGATTAATCAGTTCATTCACCTGGAGTCATAAAAAAAGAACCACATCTATCAGATCCATCATACGATTATATAGAGCAGAAGGGCCTTTTCCCACCATGAAGTCAGCAACAGTACCTCATCTTTTGTCATGTTAGATTCCTTGGCAGCTGACCAGGCTTTAGTGATCATTAGCACCAATGCTGAATCAAGTTGGTTTTTCTCAGCCAAAGTATCTATCTTCCGGCAAGCAACATCTAGAGAAGGAGAATTGATAATATCTTGCAATTTCAACTCTGCTGCATTAATTGCCTCACTGCTTTCGGCAGCAGAATCGTAAGCTTGTACAACAGCCAAGCACGTATTCCCAAGTTTTGCCAAAGCTGTCATACGTAAACTAATAAATAAAGGAATAAGCTCTGGAAGGCATAAAAGCAACAAGCATATGAACTAAATGTTGTGATCTCAGGTCAAGGTGACTTTTTCTTCTAGGCTGAGTTCAGGTAAAGTTTTGGCTTATTAAGGCCTGCCATCCAACAGACAAATTAGCTAGGTACAAACAATCTAAAGATCAAGGTGGATTTTTTCTTCCAGCCTGAGTTTCTTTACCCAGTGCCAATCCATGTTGCATTGGAAACTTGAGACTCAACATGTTTGTGGCCGTTACAACAAGAAATTGGAAACTGATGATCCTGGATTTATTGAGTCTGACTATTAGAAGGGAGTGTGATTCTGTAGTTATCCAGTGGCAAAGTTTAGAAAGAGAAAGCATGGACTTGCATGGTATTACAAATCGCAACTTTTCATTACTGTAGAAAGAAAAGCAAACATAGTAAAAGAGTTTCAATTTCTAAATTTATAACCTACCACATTTGCTTATTTTGTCAGGCATATAATTTAAACTGGCACATGTTAAAATTTTGTATTAGTAATTATCAATAAAATATTGATAATTAAATTATTTGATCATTCTGCCTTACCATTTTGTTCAGTTGGATTGTCATAATATGATTCTGCTACAGTATGAACATGCACAAAGAATTCTTTCGTAAAATCTTTGCGACGTCTAGCAACAATGTCACTAATCTCTGATGGTGCACCTGTGATTGCTTCAAGAAGTTCATTGTGTCTTTGCACATCTTCATCAATCTGCATAATAAGCATCACCATGACATCAGCATGAACTTGAAAACAAGAGCACGATGCATCGAACATGCCTCAATTATTAAAAATCGCAAAGCAATATATGTCCATAGGATTAACACTGACATCCAACAGGTATAAGAAATTTGATTCCAAGTAATCTTCACTGCTCATGGATCTGCTCAGCATGTGAGCATCATAAAAGCAGGTAGATTTCTCTCTCTCATTCTCTTTCTCTAAAAATCCAAGAGTTGGGTGAGCGTCAAGCAGAACTTTTCTCAAAGTAAAGTGTTTAAATACAAATAATCAATCCATAATCCAGAATAGATCATGCGCAGCCAAACTCCAGATTCAATCTCATACAACAAACCTGAATAAAATAAATCTACAAAAAACAGATGCCGCTTGCAAAAGATCATTATGAATCAAATGACCCACCTCTTTCAATTTCCTTCCAAGTCGGAGAAGCTTATGCTTCATTCCAGGATCACCTTCAACATCAGCTCGATCCTGACAGCGCTGAAAGAAATGAGGCCGGATGTTGCTCCATTCCTTACTGAAAGCAAGTAATCTTCTCCAATCAGTCGGCGTGGGCTTGTCAACCAGGAAAACCTCAATTAACTTGTCACAAACTCTGATCATTTTACTGGTATCCAAGCCTTCGACGCTACATTTATCACCCTCATCTTCCCCATCTCCAGTGGCCTCATCATTAATAGGTGAGGAATCGGCAGAATCTGGACCTAAAACTTTCTTTTCATCAAAATTATTTGGCACCACAGTTTTATCACCGACAACAGCAGCAACTGAAAACCACCGCAGCCTCGACTGATTAACACTCAATGCAGTACAGCCTGACATTTCATGAGAATTACCAGTTAGACAATAAAAACAAAGAAGTTCCTAATAAAACAATGCTTTCCCAACTCATCAGGCTAACTAAAGTTCCCAATTTTCTTACTTGAAACGTTAATAACTAAAACGACTTTAAGAAAAAAAAAAAAAAAACTTTCTAGATAAAATTTCAAAAAACCAAAACATACCCAATAATTACCAGGGATTATAGAAGTGACCAAAAAAAAACATCGAGCTAATCATCATAGAATACTTTAGAACTTACTTACACCCAGTTCCAGGTTTAACCAAACTCATTTATGCAAAACAACGCGGGAAAGAGAGATAAAAACAGTGAAGAAAAGACTAATTTGATAACCTGAGGTTGAAAATTATGAGGGGGAAAAAGAGTAACTTACTTGAGAACTTCGAAGACAAACAACGAATCCGAGATGAATTTGAATTTTTAGCGGAAGAAAGTAAAGCTGAAGAAGCTCCACAACTTGTAGCTTTAGAAAGTTTTAATCTCACCGGAAACAAAGAACAAGCTTGAAAACTTGCACAAGCCAATTCCATTGAAAACATAATTAAAAATTTAATTTTATAAATTTATGACAGGAAGAATTTATAAGGGTTCTGGCGGGGTTCTAGAACAAGGCTTTTAACCGGCAGAAGAAAGGCTGATACTTTAAGGAGGCTACGACTGGAAAGCTCTCAATTTTGTTCGTCGAAAACGATGTCGTTTTTATCGGTTTAGTGACAAAATGGTAATTTTGATGGTTTATAGCAGAAACGTGGATCGGCTTTCTGAAAGCCCCAGGATATTTTTCATGGTTTGGCAAAACAAGAGCTGAAAGTTCGGAGACTGGGCTCTGTTTTCCGCGGGAATTTTTGAAGAAAGCTAAAGTTATAGCTAATGCTTTCGTTAACGGTGATTTCATCGCAAATAACACTCTTTCAACAGCCTTCCTTTTCCACCACTCAAATCCCATCATTTCATTATTCGAATTCCAGAAACGAGGCCAAACCAAGAAACACCAAAAACCCACCCCAATTTTCTTTCTTTTCTTCCAAAGATTCGTGTTTTTCTCCCGAATTCGATAATTTAACCAGTATTTCAACTTTCCATGAAAACCCAGGTGTAGGTTTCAAGGATATAAACCAACCGTCGGTTAGTGGGAGTGTCGGTTCTGATGAGCTGGCGGCTTTGCTTCAATCTTGTAGTAATGCCAGACAAGTTAAGAGAGTTCATACGGTTGTTTTGAAGTGTTTAAAGAACCCAATGACCTATATCGAGAATAATTTGATAGGTGCGTACGTAAGATTTGGGAAGTTGGTGGAAGCTCGAAAGGTGTTTGATAAAATGGATGAGAGAAATGTTGTCAGTTGGACGGCGATGATTAATGGATACTCGAAGTTGGGTTTTGATGACGAAGCTTTCACATTGTTTGGGGATTCGATCTCAATTGGGGTTCGAGGGAATGGGAAGATGTTTGTTTGTCTGATGAATTTGTGCAGTAGGAGGGTGCATTTTGAGTTAGGGAGACAAATTCATGGGTGTATCCTGAAACAGAATTGGAGGAACTTGATTGTGGATAGTGCTGTTATATATTTTTATGCACAATGTGGGGAGTTGTCGAGAGCTTTTCGTGTGTTTCATGGGGTGGCAGAGAAGGATGTGGTTTGTTGGACAGCTATGATAACTGCTTGCTCCCAACAAGGACATGGGAAGGAGGCTTTCTCAATGTTTTCGAGAATGCTAAGTGATGGTTTTTGTCCTAACGAGTTCACAATTTGCAGTGTTTTGAAGGCTTGTGGAGAGGAAAAGGCATTGAGATCAGGCAGACAATTGCATGGTGCTATAATAAAAAAGATGTGCAAAAATGATGTTTTCCTAGGGACTTCCCTTGTGGATATGTATGCAAAATGTGGGGAGATTTCGGATGCTAGGATTGTGTTTAATGGGATGAGGAGTAGAAATACGGTTACATGGACTTCCATTGTAGCGGGATATGCTAGGAAGGGGCTCGGTGAAGAGGCCATTAGTCTTTTTCGAGTAATGAAGAGACGAAATATAATTGCTAATAACTTAACCATCGTAAGCGTACTCAAGGCTTGTGGTTCAATTATTGATTTACTTATGGGCAGGGAAGTCCACGCACAAATAGTAAAAAAATCTATGCAAACGAATATGTACATAGGAAGCACTCTGGTATGGTTCTATTGTAAATGTGAGCAGTACAATATTGCCTACAAAGTCCTCCAACAGATGCCACTTAGGGATGTTGTCTCATGGACTGCTATGATTTCTGGCTGTGCAAGATTAGGGCATGAGGCTGAGGCTCTTGATTTTTTGAAGGAAATGATGGAGGAAGGTGTAGAACCCAACTCTTTTACCTATTCGTCAGCATTGAAAGCATGTGCTAAGCTTGAAGCTGTTGCGAAAGGGAAGTTAATTCATTCCTTTGCAAATAAAACTCCTGCCTTTTCTAATGTGTTTGTGGGTAGTGCATTGATCCATATGTATGCCAAATGCGGTTTTGTACCGGAGGCTTTTCGAGTTTTTGACAGCATGCCAGAAAGGAATTTGGTTTCTTGGAAGGCCATGGTCATGGGTTATGCAAGGAATGGACTATGTCGAGAAGCTTTGCAGCTCATGTATCGGATGGAAGCTGAAGGCTTTGAGGTGGATGATTACATCCTCACTACAGTTCTTAGTGCATGTGGAGATCTTGAGTGGAATGAAGAGCCTTCCTCACAAACATTACTGGCGAGCTAATTGGCCTACTGAGGAGTTTCAGTTGTAAACTTGTCTATGAAAGCATGGAGTTGCACTTGTCAAAATATATTGTATGCAATGGACAAGGAAAAAGCAACAGTTAAAAAGAATGTTATACAGTTATTCTGTTAAGCCATGGCCTGTCTCTCTTGTATAAAGACAGTCACGGTCACGCCTGTATTAGAGCAGAAGAAAGACGGAAAATATCAACACCGTTGATGCTTGTTCGGAGCTTTGAAATGTCATAAGCTTTTTGATCATGGTGAGCACTGAATATCACTCAAGCAACAGGTACATACAGGTAGGCATGTTTATTTATAAACACTGCGTAAATCTAGCTCATGCTCACTGCTTGAAAAAGATGATGTTTCCGAGAAGTTCTCAGAGCATTTCATCCTCTCTTCGCTTATTATTATCATTGTCTATAGACTCTGAAAAATAAGCAAAAATCAGGTGTCCTCTCTCCTTGGACAGAGGAGAGGAGTTTTAGAACATTAATGCTATGTTATGCAGACTTGGGCATGAATGTTAGATACGAGTATGTGCTCAACATGGGTATGTTTAATTTTTTCTAAATTTTCTTTTCATATATTTGGAGAATTATATTCTCATATTCATGTCCAAAAATATATAGGACACAAATACTTAAAAAAAAAATAAAAAATCGAAACAACGTAGCATTGATGCATTTGGAGACCTCTTCAAGGACCAATGTTTAGGAGCTTGCTTTTCATGTAATTATCACATGCAATGCCTGAAAAAATGGATAGGAACGTTTCATGTAGCCATTACATTGCATTTGCTCTCACGTGTTTGACGAGAGACTTACATTCTAGAATTTCATTCACTCTGGTAACCCAATCCAGTGAAAAACACAAAAGAAGTCGTGCTAATAAGCTGAACATTTTCATAAAACGTGTAATGATCTTTTTGAAAACTTCCACAACGTACAAGCAGTAAAATACTTTTAAAAAAAAATCAAAAGTTTTGCAATAGTTTCAACAGGTTTGTGTTGAATAATGAATATTATGGTGTACTTAATTCTAATAAGTTGTGTTCGTAGGATTTAATAATTTTAAATATGATACGAAAATATAATATGAATGTAATACATTTAATAAATATAAAAATAATTTAATATATGATACAATATATTTAAATATGATTAAATACGATATGTTTAATAAAAGTATGATATTTATATTTAGAATTTTAATATATTTAATAAATTTTGTTATTTTATGTCTACTTAATTAATTAAAAAATATATAAAATACAATACTCATGCACGAATTAGCGTAATCCAAAATGAGGTAAGACTTTTCTAGCCTGGTGTAGCTGGAGATTGACGTAAAAACCAATTAAAAAAAAAGCAAAACAATATTAAAACAACTTTTATCTTTTGACTATGTTTATTATAACATTAAAAATCCATCCAATTTCTTGATAAGCGGTGAGTCTCCACCATGGAAAAATTATGCAATATCTACCAAATACATTTATCTTATTAAAAAAGCAAATCCCACAAAATTTGACTAACGAAAATAATTATAAAAAATGTAGGATCGATTTTCATGAAAATTAAAAAAAAAATTGGGTTGATGCGTAAAAATGGAAATAATAAGGGGTTTCTTTGCAAAGAAATCAAGAGTGTTGGGGTGTCCTAAGTAAGACAAAGAAGATAAGGTGGTCCTAAAGTCTAAAAAAAAAACCCCCCAAGTGATTATGAAAGCAAAGACCAGTCCACGGACTTCCCGCTTCTCCCGCTTGTCCCATTTCCTCCTATTAATTTCCTAAGCTTTCATTTCAATTTTGAATTCAATCCCCCATTCATAACATTTAATAACAGAAAAATCATATGTTCGTAACTCCAAAATATTTATTTATTTATTTCGACCTTTTTGGTTCTGTAACTCTTTCCAGATATTTTCTTTTCTTTTCCATTCACTATTTCTCTTCACCCAAACACCTTCACTCTCTCCAGATCTGTAAGCGCTCTCTCTTTCTCTCTATTGTTTTCGATTTTCCTCTTTTTCCCGTTACGATTGACTTGCAAAACCTTTTGTTTTTATGAATTGATAATTTTCGACGGTTTATTAAAGAGTTAACTAGTCTGATAATTAAATGAAAATTTGATGAAGTGTTTAGGACTTAAAGGTTTAATCTTCTTGTTATTTGATTTTGATACATCTGAACTGGAAAAACTAAATAGTTTGGTATTTAGTTTAAAATCGTTCTTTGTTTTGGTCAGATGAGATTCATTTGTCTGCTATAGTTTTTTTCTCCCTTTGACCTTCATGTCTTTAGTATTATATTATCATGCATAGATATTTCTGCTTCTTTCATAATGGGGGATTTAAGGTTGATCGGTTCCTTTGATTACAATGGTCGAAAACCAAAGCTTCAAAGCTTGACTTGCTGAATTGCAGCTGATGCTTTGAGATTCTCATCATGAGTGCTCTGTGAGTTAAAAGTTCTGGTTAAATATGTCGGCTTATATTTATATGTCTGATGTCAGCGTAATGCAAGAGGTTAATGTCGCTGGGAAAATCAATGAATAAGAACCAAGATTCATGTTGGTAGACCATTCCATTTTTATGTTTTTTTTTCCTGTTTGTTCTGATTGATCATTTTGAAACTGTTTAAATAGCTAAAGAGTGAAAACTGGAGATCTCATTGTTTGTCAAGCAGTTTTGATATGGTTGTCAACTTTCAAATATGACTCTGTTTATGACGGTATAAAGTCTTATATTTAGATTTTATCCGTTATGGAATTGGTCTTCTGTTGAATTTGGCTACGTGTAAAACTCATTGCAGGAATCTGCAAAGAAATCCTTGAATTCCTATGTGTGAGGAATTAAAATTTTAAGGCCATGTTTTAGCAAGTTGGATGACAAATTTTATGTGTTGCTGACATTATGGAAAAGGATAACTCCTGTTACAAAAGTATAACAGATTCTCCCATTGATGAAAAACTAGAGGGAAATACTGATGGTATTCACAAAGAGAATCAGGGGAAACCTGTGGAGGAGATGCAAAGTCTGAACATCAGCAAGGACAATGTTAATGAGTTAGGCAAGGGTAATGGAGAAGAGAGCTCTGGTGACTACATTGATCAGAACAGAATCTTGGAATCTAGAGCTGTTGGTGACAACTTAGGCAATGATGACAAACATGTTGAACGAGGTGACAGGATGAATAAGGAAGGTGATTTAGATTCCAAAGCTCAAGAAGAAATGAACGAGACTATAAAAGAAGATCTTGTTGGGGAGGAGCCAGAACCTGTTTTTGATGGCACTGAGGTTCCTGGGATGGAGGCTAATCGGAGTTCATCAACTCGTTCCTTGGATCCTGATCCAGAGGAAGAGGGATCTGTGTGGCCTGAGAAAGCAGTGGCACTTAAGAATTTTGTCAAGGTAAAGGGTGCAGTTGCAGTGACCAGTGTCCTGCGTCGCCTTTCTTTTAAAAGAGATGAAACTGAACAGACCTTTGTTGATGTAGATAAGGACACTTCAGATTCTGCTAAACTTGGGGAACAAACTACAATGTCTCCAAGGACTGCAGAAAGATCCGCTTGGAATCCCCTAAACTACATTAAGGTGTCACGTGATACTGATTCAGAAAGCAAAGCTGAGCAGGGAAAGAATATCATTGAAGAATCACTTCTACCTATTATCACAAAAGGAACAATTATAGTGTATACAAGGTTAGGATGCCAAGAGTGTAGGGAAGTTAGGTTGTTTCTGCTCAGAAAAAGGCTTAGATATGTTGAGATCAACATTGATGTATATCCTAGTCGAAAGTTGGAGCTAGAGAAGTTCTCTGGATCCTGTGCTGTTCCTAAGGTCTTCTTTAATGAAGTATTGATTGGAGGTTTGAGTGAACTAAAAGACTTAGATGAGTCTGGCAAGCTTGATGAGAAGATTGATTTTGTGATTAATGAAGCACCATCAGTTGAAGCTCCTTTGCCACCTTTTTCTGGTGAAGATGATGTGTCCAGTAATGGGCCTGTGGACGAACTAGCTCTAATTGTCCAAAAAATGAAAGCAACTATTGTTGTTAAGGATCGGTTTTACAAGATGCGCCGGTTCACTAATTGTTTTCTAGGTTCTGAAGCAGTAGATTTTCTATCTGAAGATCAGTACTTGGAAAGGGAAGAGGTTAGTTGGGATTTTTATTATGTTTCTGAGAAGGCTATAATGAATTTTAGGTGATAATTTTATACTTCATGGTCTTTGTCAACTATTACTATTATTGTATTTCTCCATATGGAGTTAGGACCAAAGGTTTCCTGAATCAGAACGCTCTTTCATTGGCTTCCTATGGTGGATCAAAGTTAAGCCAATGAAACATTTCTTTTCAGCATGTTAAAATGTTGTCCTTTTGAACTAGAAAAACAATATAATCTTCTCATTATAATAGATGGCTTTCAATTTAATCCTAGCACGTTAAAAAGTACTCTTCAGTAGACCTTTTACTGATATTATTCCAGTCTGATTAAAAGATGCAACAGTAACCATTTACTTTTCTGAAAGTTTGCATGATGACATTTCTTTCCTCTCTTTCAAGCAGTCGGATTAGATGAAAACCTACACAATGATAAGTAGGCGTGTTGTGGATGCCAACTTTATCTTTACCATTAATTTTATGATACCACATCATAAGAGTTTCCATAAAATAGAAATACATATGGCTATAATAACTTTTTCTTTTCCTTTATTCTCTTGTTTTTCTGTTTTAAACTGGTGGTTTTGGGAGATTTTATTTATTGCATGGGTTTTGGTTTTGGCTGGTCAAATCAGAGTACCACTGGGTTTGAGTTCAGAATTTAAGGTTTTGTATGCATGCTTTTGATACATGTTTGGATGTGGTTATATCAACATTAACTCCTCCTCCCCTTTTTCTTTGTTCTTGCATTGTGGTACAGGCTGTTGAATTTGGGCGAAAGCTTGCCAGTGAACTTTTCTTTCGACATGTTCTTGAGTCAGTCCATGCCCTTCCAGTTTATTTTATTTACTTTTAATCTGTGGTTAAAGAAAAAAAAAAACTTCTGATTTTTTTTTTCTCAATGATGCTTTATAATAGTGAGAATCTGTTCGAGGATGGTAACCACTTGTATCGGTTCTTGGACCATGATCCTACTGTGTCATCTCAATGTCACAACATTCCGAGGGGTATAATTGAACTGAAGCCGAAGCCCATCACTGAAATTGCATCGAGGCTGAGATTTTTGTCCTATGCTATTTTTGAAGCTTATGCATCAGAAGATGGGAGACATATTAATTATAGAAGTATTCATGGAAGTGAGGAATTTGCAAGGTTTGACGCCTCTTAGTGTATGATATTGCTCACTCTATTATCGTCAAAATTTAATTCACTTGTTTTAAATTCTCAAGTATTCATTGTTAATGGCCAAAAAAAAAAAAATTATAGGTACTTAAGAATAGTTCAAGAGCTCCAAAGAGTAAAAGTGCAGGACATGCCAAGGGAGGAGAAGCTTGCCTTCTTCATAAATTTGTATAATATGATGGCCATCCATGCAATATTAGTGTGGGGTCATCCTGATGGTCAATTGGAACGAAGGAAGCTGTTTGGAGACTTCAAGTATGTTGTTGGTGGGTGCACATACTCACTTTCATCTATTCAGAATGGTATTTTAAGGGGCAATCAAAGGCCACCTTACAATCTTATGAAACCATTTGGTGTAAAAGATAAACGATTACAGGTAAAAGAGTGTTGGGAAAATTGATGCTTACTGTTACACAATGATTCTAGCCACTGTTTTAGAGGCATGCATTTCTGGGTTGGTGTTAATTATGAAAACTGGTGAAAGTGCAAGCTTCCTTTTTTTGGGTGAAACTACCTGAATGAATATAACCTTGAGAACCTGTGTGCCCTATTTTGCTTATATCCTTAAACTTTGGTCTTCTTTTCAAATTTCCTCATCGTTTCAGAAGGAAGAACCAAAGGTTGTGTATATGAAGTGACCTCACAATGCTCTGTTGGGTTGTTAATTAGGTTGACTTCACCTAAAAATCATCTGCTGGGTAGTTAATTATGTTGACATCAGGCTTGTATGGGTGTAGCCAGACAAAGTTTTGTTAAAACATATATCATCATTATGTACCTAAAAAACATATTTTATCCATTCTCAGGAGTCGAATGTCTCTTGTGGAAACTCAATCTAGCTCATTCCATGTTGTATGTTTTTTCAGGTGGCTCTACCCTATCCTGAGCCTCTAATTCACTTTGCACTAGTTTGTGGTACCCGATCTGGGCCTGCTCTTCGATGCTACTCTCCTGGGAACATTGATAAAGAGCTGATGGACGCAGCTCGGGATTTCTTAAGAGCTGGTGGCCTTATTGTTGATTTCAGCGGCAAGGTTGCATATGCTAGTAAGATCCTCAAATGGTAAGTTATTTCAAGCGAGTTCTTGGTGCATGAATTCATATTTCTTCCCAGAGACATTTATTTTCTGTTTAGGAGATAGTCAGATTTTAAAATTTTCTCTAGACACGAGCATGCAGAGATGCGCACACAGTAACAGACATATGCACTGTGACATTAACACGCATTCATGCACTCTGAAACTCATTGGCATAGGCAAAAAGGAACTTCTAGAAACTGTTGCCTTCAGTTCAACTTGTATAACTGCACAGAAGTTCTTGGTGGTAGAATTATATAAGTTTTGGTTGCCTAAGTTGGCTTCATGAGCAACAGAAGTGCAGGACAACTACCTATGATGCTTCAAACACGGACTGGTGTAAAAAATACAGCACTACTAATGCTTAATTTTCCAGTTGCCTATTGCACTCTTCTGTAAATCACGAAATAATAATAATATGATGATGCTTTGTTTAAAAGAAAATGAAAAAGGAGTTAGCAAGAGAAATGTAGGGATGAAAATAGCAAGATGTTTTATATTTTCTTTGGAAAGAAAGATACTAGAAAAGTGAGAGTTATTGATTAAGATTTAATTGAAATATGACCTCAATGACACGAATATTTTTCTTATTGCACCTTTTGGTAATTTCAAATTTTAGTTGGAAATAGTTGGTACACGTTATGACCTTCCTTTATATGGATGAAGTTCACTTCAAAGAGAAACAAAAGATGTGCAAGATCACCATGGCCTTTGCACCAAACTACAAGCTGTAGTAAAGTAATATTTCTTCGAATTTAGTAAAAGATGGATGTTGCAAATGCATAGCACTTCCTTGGTTATCAAGAGATTTTCTAAATGTAGTATTAATCTTGTAATTTTTTTTTTGTTTCTTTAATTTTATACTTCTTCTGGGAAAATAATTTATGTTGCTTGCTATTTAATCAACAAACAGGTTTAGTGTTGATTTTGGCAAGAATGAGGTAGAGGTACTGAAGCATGCCTCAAATTACTTAGAGCCAACTGACTCTGAAGCTTTGCTGGAGATGCTCGCTGATGCTCAGTTGAAGGTGATATACCAGCCATATGATTGGGGTTTGAACTGCTAGGGTTATATTACTTTTTCCTACATTATACTTGATCATAAAGGTTCCCCTGATTTGCAAAATTTTAATGAGGGAAATATCAATTATTATGTTATACAAACTTGAAGATACATAGAGCTTTAGATGTCAGTCAGGTTATAGTTTTTATCAAATTAAATACCAAAGTGGCGCAAAGTTTCTTGTTTTTGTTGAATGTTAAGAATTCCAATGTGATTACTTTTATATATGCCATTTGAGCTCTTCATCTCTCTTAAAGTACTCGTGTCCAACACATATTTGGATATAGGTGTGGTGTGGTGTTATGATCCCTTAAATATATGAAAAAAAAAAATATATATATATATATATATCTATATCTGACATTCGTCCTCGAATCTGGGTAACATACACTCAAATGTGCACCTTACAAGTGAAAAACCAATCTCTGGTCTGCAACCTCATCTGATCCACGCACAAATGAGGAGTGTCTAAGAAATTTGAATTGGGTTGCAAGGAGCCATTGCTGATCTTGGGAACCTTAGATAAGGCAGCTTCCCTGTTGTTTTGAGCAGGATTTCAAACAATAGGGAAAGATCTTCTTAATCTTTGCCATTTATTTTTTTGCTTACAATGTGATAGAAGGGCTGAAACATCTAGTAAACGAGTATTTTTATTTGTTAGTTATAACTTTGTTTAAGATAGTGAAAAGGCTCACTTATACATCTAACCGTTGCCATTCTTGATTCTTTGATTGCTTATTGACAAAGGTTTACATTATAGGCTAATAAATTTAAGTTAAAATGTACTCAGTATACCCAGACTTAACCCACAGCGCTGATTAGCCATGGTCATCATTTCATAATGTTGTTAAATTTGCAATCATTCATCATTTTAGTTCGAAAGATCATCCATGTCATTGGTAATCCTAAAATGGTATAGTTTATATATAATTAATTAATTAATTGATTATCTTACATGTCTTTATTAATTAAAATTTCCGGGTCAGTAATTATGTGATTGGTTAGTTGAATGTTTGGCTCTTAATTTTAAGGATCAAAATTCGATCAGGAGAATCTCAAGTATATATTAAAGGGTGGCTAGTATGTTTCATATTTTGAAGGTTTGAGTCCTTCGGATGATGTTTGGTTATAATTAATTGGAGCAGAAATAACTGACTCCATATACAATGTTAATTGATATCCCATAATTAGCAGATATCTCACAGTAATAAGTATATTAAAAAATATATATAGTATATGACAGGTACGAGACATCCCATGTTTTTTAATTTAATTAAGTAAAACCCCTTTTTTTTTTTTTAAGTTGGCTGATAATTCATTTTCCCCAATAGTTGACGTAATCGTTGAATTTCGTACTGGGTTCAAGAAATTGGTCGATATAACCTGCGTGCTTCTACGCTTTCAAATTTCAATCGTAAATAGCTCATAGCTAAATCGAATCTTGGCGTTCATTTCCATTTTACTCATAAACTTGTTATTTTTTTTATACGAAGAAGATAAAAATCAAAATAAAAGATTATAAATATCAAATTTTAAATTTTAAATTTATTAAATATTATATTTTAAAAATAATTATATGTATCAATAAATTTAAACCCTCAGGTTCTCGTAAACATTATTATTTGCCTATTTACATTACATTACTCTTGAAGTCTCCAGTTTGGAGGGGTGTTTCGGCTTTTCACTTTTTTCTTTTCTTATTGATAGCCATATCATATCGAACTTAGGTGATGGCATTAAAATTCCACACAACGAAGGCACGAACCTCCGGCCCAAAATAAAAATTTTGAATGTGAATTAATTGCATTAACCTTCAACTAAAACAGACCTAAAATTCAGTTTATAGTGGTTGGTACATGTCAATTTCCATCCATCAAATATAAAAATTTATTAGAGCTTCTCCTTCCCATCAAATTGCTAATTATAGATACTTTGCTGTCTAAGTTTCTTATTGAGTTCGGCAAATAATACTATACTAGCCAGGAATAAAATTGGTGTCGGTCTCATTCTCCATTGAAATCAAGTCATATGTTATTACATCTGGATTTTTGTGTCACCGTTTTACAGCATTATTATTCATGTTATTTATTATGGCGGTTGATTCTTTCTATTGGAACAAATACTAAAATCCTAGAATGAGAATCCTTGGCAGAGTCACTTGTGCCAGTAAAATAACGTATTCTCAATTTGCATGAAGCACGTATAAAGAACTAAATGGCAGAGGACAATCTCAATCCGAGATGAACCAGAAAACTCACAATCAGAAACCTCTAAACAGAATTTGTCACTAATGTTCCTAATTGAGGAGAGTCAAACATACCCTAGCAATGCCAACACCATGTACGAAGCAAAAAAGGTTGATCGATCTATCTCTTTGACTGCATCTCTTAACTTCATCTTTTGCCGTATTGATCAAGTACCTCTGTTACTGTTTAAGAGATGGTGAAGTATCCTTAGCAAGTAACTTTTTAATCTCAGCCTGCATATTGGTAAAACCCAATCCGACCGTGAAAAGCGTGCAAAGGCTGCCACTGAAAAGCAACGTGTTCTTCGGTGTTAAGTCGACAAAGATACATTGAAGTGACGCATTCTTTGTCCTTATAATGTTTTCTCAAGAATGATACACCAGTTTGATTTGTCATAAAACTTATCAACAACCACAGCATTATCCATTCCAGATACCAACCTGCCCAAATTAAAGTAAAATCAATGAGCAGAAAACATTTATCTCTAGAGTAGGTCATTTATATTCCAATCATCATACCTCAATATCGTACTCTAAAAGCAACGAAGTAACTAATTGATTTTATTATGATGAAAGTATAGGAGTGACCATGTTCTTTCTTAACCCAAATCATCCCATTGACATCAACTCTCAATGCAACTATCAGCTTCCAATTTCAAAAGTTGTAAACCATTTCCATTCCCTAGACGCAAAGAAAGCATTTAGGCCAAGTAACTACTACCTGCAAAACATAACATTCAGCCACATATCTCAAGCTTATGGTAAGCAACTTGGTCTAGCACCAACAGGCTGATTGCTATAAGCACTTACTTGATATGGGCCACTGGATCCAAAAAGTTTCCATTGTTCTATCATTATATCATAACGGTTAGCAAAATTGAATTACATTGAAATTTGAAAATGCCAGTTAGCTTCAACAATCACATCAAATATCAAGGATCAGAAGCCACAGTCACCCCAGTTAGGAGAGCCAACTGAACTGTGGGGAAGGCTTAACCCATGTGCGGGCCAATCATAGAATAATATGTCATAAATAAATGGATATATAGAACTACAAGAACTTGCAAAGAGAGTACTGCATACCTCTCAAGCTCGCCTTCACCAAACACATGGTAATATCTGTTGTATACCATAGCACCCTTCTTATCATCTTTCTTTGCCAGACCCTTTGCAAGAGCAGTGGCAGAAGCACCACTAACTTCAGCACGATGATAAGCTAAGTGCCAAGGGACAAAATACTCCTGTTGATCCCTTCCATCTTTAGAAGCCAATGAATCATCTTCATTTTGAGCAGTCAAACACATATATGGGGGCACATTTTCAGTTAAACTCTCCCTAGACTCTTTTGTATGAGCACCCGAACCATTTTCCTCAGTTTCAGGAATGCTTTCTAGATTGAAGGATGAAGGGCCACTAACACGAGGACTACCTGGTCCTATCCACTCTTCTACATACTTTTCAGTAAGTGGAGTCCATTTGGTAAGCAATGACTTATCCTCTTGTTCTACAGCCCAAACGGTTATCAAAACTAGGCCACCCTTTTTGATGACTCGCACCAATTCTTCAATTGCTCTCTTTCTCCTATTCTCTGTACTTAAGTGATGTAACACAGCAATAGAGATTGCTGCATCACCAAAATTAGTTCTATAAGGAAGATTAACAGCATCTGCAACCAAAACTTCATGCCCTTTATCAGCACATATTTTGATGAGGGAAGGACTTATATCACATCCTATAAAGTAGCAACTGGAATTTAAACCTAGATATTTCCCATTTCCACATCCTGCATCCAAGATAAGAGAGCCAGAAGGCAAAGATTCCAAGAAAGCAGCAACCTTAGGCCACTTAGCAAAGCGGGTGGAGCTAAAATGGGGGGCGATAGCATCATAAACACGATGTACATACTTCTTTTCTATTTCAGGGGTAGATTTCACACTTATAGAGAAGCACCTATGGTCCTCACTAACTGACACGGATTGCTGCGTATTAGGTTCTCCATCAGGTATATGAGGAAACAAAGTAGAAGCATCTTTTGCTTTCATTTCCTTCATATTGCTAGGAATTACTGGATAACCAAAAACACAAAAGCTATCAAGGGATAGAATGCATGTACCCCAAAATTGATGGATGTATCTATTGGCTCTTAGAGAATTCAAAACCATCAGTTTTAAGCATTGTCCCTTAGCAGGTTTGACCTGCACATAACAATATATAAAGACACACTCAATCAAAACATAAGAAACAGTATGCACTGTAAACATTGTTTTTATACTTCAAAATCTTAGAAAAAAATAATTTCGCACTGCCAATCTTAATCTGTCTACATCAGGGGTTTTAGAACACAGGCAACATAAATGTGATGGTTCTAGAATACAAGTCGAAACGCTAAATAAACATCAAGGCAAGAACAGCTGCCTTTCACTAGCTTATATGCTTGAAGTGAAATACAGCAATGTCATCCCATGCATTTCAGCTGATTAATTCTACCTAGTTTAATACAGAAGAAATTTAGAACATGTCTCTGATTAATGCACTCTTAAATTTAAGTGAAACAAACCCTAATTTCATATTTAGCAAACTAAGAAGGGGGCATTAAACCACACCAGCAAAAACTTCATTCACCCACATTGCTATATAGAGTTTCGACCAAATTACGATTTCCTTTTTTTTTCTTTAACAAAATATAAATAAACAAATAAACTTTCAACCTGATATTCTCATCTATACAACTAAGAAAAGAAAACAGAGCTTAAGAAAATATCACAGAATTACTGAAAAAAAAAAAAAACTAAAGATAAACAAGGAAGATTATGGCGTCTTACATGATGCAGTGAAGATGGAGAATAGAAGGATTACAGAGACGTTGATTTTATTCGATTTTGGCTAATTTTCAATTTTCTGATTTAGGGTTTTGCAGAAGTACGGACAGTAATGTTTTTAATTTTAAATGAATAAATGATAGTAGGAGGACATGTCTACACTAACCGGCGTGGGCCTTTCAATGTCAATACTATTATTCTATTTTACCATTGATTCATTCTACCAATGTAAAGTAACTTTGAAATTATTGTGTCATTATATTGCTTATTATTCTATTCACTAACAGTAAAATTTAAAAATTTTACTAATAATATTAACGGATCAACATATGTTATTTAAGAGAGATATATATATATATGTATATCCAAAAATATTGCACTTAGCATACAAAAAATATTAACAAATTAAATCAAATAACACTAATTCAATTAGTATTATAATAAATATATAAAATAAAAGGTCAAATTATCATTTACAGTAAAAATTAAATATTTTTGATTAACTTTATTTTTTAAGAATAAAATCTAATTATTGTAATGCATGAAAAAAAATTTGGGATAACATCCTTTGTGATTTTAATTCTTAAAAATGGATTTGGGGGCATTTTTATACAAATATTATAAATTTTTTATTTATTTCTCGATTTACTATGCTTTTCAAATTAATTTTTAAAATGTATTTTTTTCTATGTGTGCTAAGAACTCGCCATGAAAAAAGGAGAGTTCTTGGGTCGTTGAGAACTCGCCGTTCAGTATGGCGAGTTCCCAATGAGGAAGCCAGTAAATAGCATTAGGAACTCCCACGGTAGATGGCTAGTTCCCGCTTTAAAAAAATTTCAAAAAATAAAACAAGTAAATAGTTATTAAATAAAAGTGAAAGTAAAAAAATAATTTCAAAGAAGAAAATAATACTTATTAAAATTATTAATAAGGTGATTGAAATTATCTATCTACCTATCTTTAGTCTGTTGATCGACTCTCTCTCATATATATTTTTACGTAAATTATATATAAATATATAAATTATCTATCGTATCAAAAAAAATCTGATTTATCTAACTATAAATCTAAAATTATATCATTTATCTTATTATTATAAAAAATATATATGTTAAGAACTCACCTTCTACCATGACAGATAATATTTGACTAATAACTACTAGATTTCTTAGAACCCGAGAGATGCGACAAATGCATGAAAAATCAGATTTCTTCTGATATGATAGATAATTTATATATTTATACATAGTTTATGTAAAATATATATATGAGAAAGAGTCGATTAGCAGACCAAATAGAGATAGATAGATAATTTTAATCTCTTTATTAATAATTTTAATAAATATCATTTCCTTCTTTGAAATTATTTTTTTTATTTTCACTTTTTTTAATAACTATTTGCTTGTTTTATTTTTTAAAAATTTTTCTTCGTAGAAACTCGTGGCGAGTTCATGATGAAAACTCGCCATCTGTAATGGCGAGTTCTCAGTGTTAATTTTGTTCCTCGTTGAGAACTCGCCATACCATATGACGAGTTCTCAACAAATAAACTTGCCTCTTCCCCTTACGAGTTCTCAACATACGTAAAAAAAAATTGAAAATTATTTTGAAAATTACTGTAAAATGAGAAATAAAAAAATATAATATTTGTATAAAAACCCCGGATTTGGGCCACCAAATAATAAAACTTGAAATGAGTTCAATAATTAATTTCCAATAAACATGATGGTGACAAAAGATATAAATTTTGTCTCACTCTTTTTTTTTTTTTAATTACAGAGGATATTGACTATTCAATATTTAGGAAAAATAAAAGTGAAAGGCTTCTTCCTATTGGTGGTCTTCAACATTATCTTTTATATATATATATATATTTTTTATTAATTTAGATTCAATGTATCTATCTATTTCTATAGTGGAAATGTGAGGAAAGACAAGAAGTTAAAGAACAGTTTTCTATGTGGTGTTATATATTTTTCTCGTATAAAATTTGCAGTTTGCGTATTTGAAAGTAAGCATTTTATTTAAACACGTGTTTCGGAAGGGGGAATTTATGTATACAGGCAGCTCATGCATGTCGATGATGATGGGAGTTTTAATTAACCGCTGCTTGACTTGGACTTTTCGTAGTCCAGGCCTGGCAAAGGCATGGCTCAACTTTCTAACTGGGAATTCGTTGGCAGGATGGGTAGATGCTGAGAACTTTAGATTGTCATCTGATAAGCACTAGTATATAATACAAAAAATTTGCCTGCAACGCTTTCACTTCTAAATTCAGAGTGGATATAAAATATGAATATATTTTATTTAAAAGTATGTTTATATATTTTTAAAATTTTTTATATTTAATGAATTATATTTTAAATTAATATTTTAATATATATTAAATATTAATATATAAAAATAAATAAAAAATTTAAATTGCATTATTAATACAAAAAGAGTAGATTTAAACTTTATTTTAAGTATAGTAATTGACAAATATATAAACTTTGGGATCAATCTTTCTCGTTACACTTTCGTGGACGCTGAGGCAACTTAACTGCGTACAATCTACACTTTTCCAAGGCTCATCAGTGGTAAATTTATACAAATTCCAACGTGACAGTGACCCTGACTTAGAACTTGGAAGGTACTGTTTAAGGTCAATGGATCAGATCACAAACTTCTACAATCGTTTTTCTCACTTTTCACCACAGCTGTCTTCATCCCTGTTTCTTCGTCAATAATATATCTTTGCTTAATCCGATGGTTGAATTGAACTTTTATTTTATCACTGGGTCTTCAGCTTGTTTCTAGGAAATTTATCAAAAGGGGGAGATGTGTGCTTTTTGAAATATGGTGTGTATTTTCATGCAAATACCGTCAGAACCCGACGCAGATTCGATTTCAAACGTTTAGGTCCCTTAGATGTGAATTTTGAATGTATTAATGCAGAGTCGGTAATTCAAGATAATTTGGTCCAATACAGCTGCTCCACGAGTCCTTTTAGGGTCCGTTAGCAGCCACTGGCTCAGCAGCTGTCGGGGTGATGGCTTTTTTTTTTTTGGTAACTTGTGGGCTCTTTACAAGTGAATGAGTTTGTGCCATGTGGCTGAATAAACTTTCTTGCTAAATTAGAAACCGAAGCCAATATTGGTATGGCTTTTTTTTCCTTCTGGAAAAGTGAGGCCTTGCGAATGAGGTTCATAAATGAGGATTGAAAATCGAGGTAAGTTAAAGGAATCATCCAGGGCTGAAGTTTTTGCATTGCAAAAGGATCAAGTTTGCATGATTGGGTAGGGTAGAAAATTAAGGTACTGGAATTTTTTATTTTTCAAATTTTATATTTAATAAGTACTTGATATATTTTTAAATATAAATATAAAATATAATTTTTGAAATAAATAAAAAATTATTAAAATTAAATATATTTATATTAAATAATATTCGTATTTAATATTTACTTTTAAGTCCGAAAACATAGGTAGAAAATAGTACTTCACGCAATCAATTATGAAACTAAATAACTAAATAAATGCATCCAT
>JBBYHM010000019.1:20439952-20460704 GCA_038381775.1 Adansonia rubrostipa | reverse complement strand
ATATATATATATATTACAAATGCACTTATTAACAAGTATGAATTCGATGCCGTTTGTAGGTCATTGCACGAAGGTATCACGAAATGTGAACTTGGAGAAACTACGTAATGGATATCTTTTTCCTGAGGTTGGACCATGGGTGCATCTGCGTTTATATTACTGTGTTGCTTTGCTATTACTCCCATTATCTCGTTGCTCATACTCTTCATTTTTTTTTTCTAAACACTTAAGTTTAAGATAGAACTCTTTAAGAATCCTTAAAATATATTAAAAAACTTAGAAAAATTCCGGCACTCACACCCAAATCCAAGTAATATAAGGTTCATATGCTAGTGTCTGCATGCAGTGTAGAAGTTGAGTAATTATCAATATTATGACTTAATGAGATCTCTGGTATATTCTTCTTCAGATTATTCAACGGTTGACTTACCTTTGATATATTTTTTTCCTTATTTAGATATCCAGGCATGAGTCTGAACACTTGCAGAAGAATCCAGATGCAAGCTTAATAAGACTTGGAATTGGCGATACAACACAGCCTATACCAGACATCATAACACTAGCAATGGCTGAGGTTCTAACTAATTGTCTGTTGGTACTTAAAATACTTCCCATTTCTTCATGTGTTCAAACTGTTTTTTTTTTTCCCCTGGTTTACAAAATTGCAGCACGTACGTGGCCTATCGACAGTTCAAGGTTATAGAGGATATGGAGCTGAACAAGGCGACATGGTATCATGACATTTCTTTTCTTTTCTTTTTTTCTTTGTTTTTCTCGCTTCTGTATCTGGCAAGAAATTAAAACCAATTATTTTGATCACTTTATATCAAGAGTTACTAGGGTTGGAACTTGTAACCTTGTAAAATTCTAATTAGGAACATTTTACCTCGATTTTCTGATTGAATAATAATGCATTAGATTCTCTTTTTGTTATTATCTGCCACCGCGTGTATTCGTCACTGCAGTTTTTGATGATCAATCTGCTGTGTTAACTGCTGCCTTTAGGTGAATATGATTTGTTGCATATTTTTAAGGTTTAGATATTCTGCCTGGATGCTAACAAATGTATGCCAGTATCTTTTTGGAAGCAATTTTATACACTTTTCAGAGCACCAAAAAAACACAATATCTTCTGATTTTTTTTCAACCTGTTTTTCACTACTCTGCATTCACAGTTGTACTAGACATAGATATTTTGTTTGGTTTTATGAAGACCTCTAATTTAAATTGTCAGAAGCTTTTTCACTGCTAATCAGCATTGTCTCACGTGAAATTCAGAAATTGCACAAATTTAAAAGTCGTTTTTCAATCAATTATTTGTCAAAATTTTATATAGCTAACATACCCTGTATCCTTTAGAAAGTCTCATGTAGAAAGATCTTCCTCGCTTTTTGCAGGCTTTAAGAAAAGCGATTGCAAGAAAATTTTACCGGGATATGGGTATAAAAGCTGATGAAATTTTCGTATCTGACGGTGCACAATGTGATATTTCTCGCCTTCAGGTAAGAAGCCTGGTATACATGGCGTGCATTTCTGCGTTTCGTGCTCATTGTATCAGCAGAATACAAGTGTTTAACCACCTTGTTTTCGATTTTAGCCGGCTTTTATGAATGATGTATTTTTTCTTGGTTGCAGATGCTTCTGGGATCCAATGTTACAGTGGCTGTGCAGGACCCGTCTTTTCCTGTAAGCATATCAAAGCTTTCATTTACCAGTTTTAAGCCCAACCTAATCTGTCTTCGATGTTTAATCTTGTTCTCCATTCACCGTACTCTATCAAGATGACAGATTTAGGTAATTACAAAAAATGTAGTGTTCCCTAAAATCATGATTCATGAAGTGGGAGATCCCCCCTGGTCTAATTCTTATTTCTGGTTGAACCTCGTAGACCTGGTGCATTAGGTTCCTTCAGTTTATGCTTTGAGATGAATCATTTTTGGCTGTTGTTGTTTTTGGAACTCTTTAAACCCTTTTGGCCACCACATTGATGGACCAAATTTTGGGACAGGCTTATATTGATTCAAGTGTCGTAGTTGGTCAAGCCGGTGAGTTAGAAGAGGAAACTGGAAAGTATGGAAACATCATCTACATGAACTGTGGGCCTGAGAATAATTTCTTTCCCGATCTATCGATTACTCCGAGGACGGATATCATTTTCTTTTGTTCACCGAACAATCCCACGGGTCATGCTGCGTCATGGCAGCAACTGAAGCACCTAGTGGCCTTCGCAAAGGCCAACGGGTCAATAATAGTTTATGACTCTGCTTACGCTGCTTATATTAGAGATGGAAGCCCCAGATCCATCTTTGAAATCCCCGGTGCCAAAGAGGTTGGGTTCATTGTTATCAATTGTCTTGTTTTATTAGCTTAGATTTTTGCTGCAAATTTTACGTGAAGCCTTGTTTGGCTTGTTTTTTTTTTCATTTGGTGATGCAGGTTGCCATTGAAATTTCATCCTTCTCCAAATTTGCCGGGTTTACAGGCGTCCGACTTGGCTGGACAGTGGTGCCTGAAGAGCTGTTGTACGCCAACGGGTTCCCTGTTATGAAGGATTTCAACCGCATTGTGTGCACTTCTTTTAATGGCGCATCAAATATTGCCCAGGCCGGAGGCCTAGCATGCCTTTCAACCGATGGTTACCAGGTACCACCGTGTTGCAGAACAGCCTGATTAAAACTACATCACCGAAAAATGTACCATTCCGAGCAATTTTCATTATTTTTCTTCATTTTTTATTTTACCTGGTTGCAGGCACTAACTAACGTCACTGATTACTACATGGAGAATGCCAAAATGCTTGTTGACGGATTTAAATCACTTGGTTTGAACGTTTATGGTGGCAAGAATGCACCTTATATATGGGTAAATTTTCCAGGATCAAGTTCCTGGAATGTATTCAGTGAAATTCTTATGAAAACGAACATAGTGACAGTTCCAGGCAGGGGATTCGGTCCTGCCGGCGAAGAGTATATTAGAATCAGTGCGTTTGGTCAAAGAGAAGGTATATTAGAGGCTTCGAGGAGGCTGAAAAGTTTCCTATAGATGAATTTTTTATCCTTTCACTGACAAAAAGATGGACAGGCTTCTTATTGTCTAATCTTCTTTGAAGAAAAAAAAAAAACCGACAAATCCAGTATCTAAATAAGAATGATTTTGTCCATCTAATGTTCCTGGAATTAGTTGAGCTTCGGCTACAGCAGACTAGGAATATGTTCAGTTTTAGTACATTTCCAAAGTTGAAGTAATTTCAAAATCTTACCATAATGTTCAATCAAAAACATTACTAAAGAAGATGTTGACCACTTTTCCTTGTTAAAAATCTATTGCATCAAATACCAGTTCTATAGCCCACTCTGAAACTGTATGAAATTTGTTTGATCATTTGGTTTCATTTCTGAGATGCAAATTATGCGAAGAAGTAAATTAAATCCAAGTGTATGAAACTGTGAAGTAAACTAAGATATGGTTGAGCTTGAAAATTGAAGGTGCCAATTTGTTGAAGTCTTTAGAGAAGTGAAGTTGGCGAGCGAGACTTATCAAACACGAAAAAAAAGATCCAAGAGGATTTAGAGTTTGATCTGCAAAATGCGCTTCGATGCACACACAAAAAAAAAAAAAAAATACTGTAATGCATCTAGGCCAGTCTCATCTGTTTGACTAAGTCTCAAGTCATCTCTCTCTCTCTCTCTCTCTCTCTCTCTCTCTCTCTCTCTATATATATATATATATATATATATATATATTAAAAACTCAGAAAATTAGCAAATCTAATATTATACCTTGCTCACCAAGCTAAACCTCGTCAACATTCCAATTTTTTCCAATGAAAATAAGCACTGTACACTTTCCCTATTCCTTTTCTTGTCCTTGTCTGAATACATTCCAAGCCGCCATGAAATAGGCAGCAACAAAAACAGGAAATCTTTACACTATTAAATAGCTCCTTATCGATGTTGTGCTTCCTTGCTCTCCAAACTGATACTAACAGGCACAGTGCTAGTACTAAAATGCCCTCTCAATCTCATCATTTGCATAAAATCTGATATAAAACCACATATAATTTGGTTATCTCTAGGACTAGAGTTCTAGCTTCTAGGCCGCGCATGGCAACCCCTGGATACCAACTTGCTGAAGCCTAAGTCATTCCGAAACTCCACGAAGAGAGAGGAAGAAGAAAGAGCAAAGACAGAAGAGAGTGATTTAGTAGTAAACAATTTAGTGGGTTTTTTTTTTTAATCAATGTTCAAGAAGATACACGGTAGCCATGGATCAACATTGGATCATGCGTTAAAAGAAACTGAAGAGTTGTTGGGTAACTGGAATTTATCTTCTCACTGGAACATTGCTATCGATGTCTTTCTTAGACATGTAGAATATTGCTTCAGTGCAAGGGGTTTTCCTTGCTTTCTGAATGTAACTGACCCGATTCAAGATAAGCATAAGTTACAAATATATATTCGATAAAATATATTTAAAATTTTTTATATTTTAAAATATTTAAAAACTTTATATTTATACACTCATCTTCAAATCCATGTCAGGCGCATGATCGAATTTTCATACAATTTTTTTCTTTTAACCCAAAAAATAAGTTTATCATTTATATTCTTACAAACCTTTACTTAGCCCCTAATAATCTTAAAATTGTTTCATTAAATTTGTTTTAATTTTAATTAATTCTTACTTGATTCCTTAATTTTATCAAATTTTATTTTTTTCCACAATTTCAGTCGTTAAACGTTGTATTTATCAAAAGAAACTTCTACATAATTATTTTTATTGTAAAGTACTTAAATTTTTTATTTAAAAAGTTAGTAAAAGATTTTTATTTTGGTAGATAGATTCAAACTACTTTAACTAAGGCTTATTAAAAGTCTTCGCATCATATAAATTAACAATTAAAATCTTTATTATTAAATAATTATCTTTTTTAATGTTAACCTTTTTCTTCTAATTATTCGCGTTATCCATGGAATGCAATTGCACTAAATATTAGAATATTTATAACTTATCAGATACCTTAAGTGATACAATTATTGTTTTTTTTTTTTTTAAAAAAAATCCAATCTATACTCTTAAATCAGCCAAATTAAAATTAATTCAACTGGCACAAAACTTTAATTCAATTTTAATAAAAATACAAAATAAAGGATATAAATGTTGTTTGATGTAAAAAAAATAAATATTTTAATTAATTTTGTTTTTCAATTTAAAATTATTCAATTTAAACAACTATTAACATCCTATTTCTTATCATTTTTTTTCTTTTTCACTAACCTTATTTATTTTATGGTGAAAGTCTATGGAGAGTCCCTATATCATTTTAGTTCATATACTATTAAATTTAATATTTTAATATTTATACTTTTAAAATTATAGTAAATAAAAAAAAAGATAATGATGTTAAAAACTGTTTAAATTCTAATAATATGCCTACATATTACATATGTGAAATTTTAAATTTTATTTAAAACTAGGTTTAGTTACTGTTAACGTTTGGTCATATTTTTATAAAATTTAAAATTTTATATCTCATTACGCATCAGTATTTTATCAACATTCAAATCGATTTTTACATGATTAACTATTTTTTTATTTATTATAATTTTAAAAATATTAAATTAAAATATTTCTTTTATTATATATAAAACTTTCGATGAACTTTTACTTTTATTTTATCAATTAAATTTTTTTAAAAAATATCCTACTTCAAAATTAATGAACTATATTCTATAGATTAAATTAACCTAAAATGAAAACAAAAAGCATGCCACATTATCTTTGGTGACACGGGCCAACTTAAGTTAGGTCCGACTTTAACATTTAACTGTTTTTACACATACGGACTGACGTCAGCCGCCCAAAATATTCGTAAAAAGACAAAGAAATCCGACACATTCTCAGAAGCCACACCACAGATCCGACACATTCTTAGAAGCCGCACCACAAAAAAAAAAAGAAGATATTCAACAATTTCAGCCTATCGATTTCCTTGGCCGCCACGCCAAACTAAAACCACAAAGACCCCACGTGGAAGCTTCGCCCTTCGGCCTTCTCCCCACCGTCCCCGCACAGCAGCCTATAAATTTGCAAGGTTCGATTTCATTTCGTAATCTCGTCTGCTCTCAAACACAAAGCCTAGCTAAAATATCTCATCAACTGAACAAGGTTTTTCGTTTTTTTTCTTTTTTCCTTTCATCAGTTTAGCAATGGCAACGGCCGGTGCTGGATTTGCTGGAGTTAGTCTAGCAGAAGTTTACGTGATGCGATCTCTGCATAAGGAGAAAATGAAGAAAATGGAGAACAAGGAGAAGGAGGCAAAGAGTGAGAAAATGAAGAAAATGGAGTGTAAGGAAAAGGAGGCAAAGATTAGAAATGATCATAAGGTGTTTGATGAAAAGAAAAACCCTGCAACTGGTTGTTTGTTCTTCCGGGTATCTAAGAAAACCCATTCTTCCAAGGTTTCTTCAGCTGATTCTACAGAAAAGCCTGTTTAAAAAACCAAACATGGGTTGATGGTTCTTCAAACATTTAGGTTGATATATTGTAGCCAAAGAAAAGGCCTTTTAGCTTGGTAAAGTAAGCCAGATTAGGCAAGGCATTTGTGTAGTGAAGAACTGATATGATTGTCTACCTTTTCTTTTCATTTTTTTTTTGGTACAAGATTATGTACCCTTTTGATTCCTATAATTTGTACCCAAAAAAAAGAAAAAAACGAAACAACAAGAAAAGCTAGATACTTGCGATATTTTGTTTATATGAATTCAGCATCAATATAATATATATATATATATATATATATATATATTACATTTAGGTAGAAGATTTGATTTCATGGAAAATAAACTCTTTTAGTTAATTCTCTTAAAGGTATTATTTCTAATTTAGTTTTAAATGAAAAGATCAATCATCAAGGACCTATCACATGCAATGACTTTTAATTTTTTTACCCAAATATAAATCGAGCTAAATTTAAATATATCTGAAAAAATAATATTAGTATTTAAAAGATTATTTTTATATAATTTTTATAATTAAATTTTAAAAAATTTATTAATAAATAATAATTTAAATTAAATTAATTTAAATTTAAAATTTTTATTTAATTTTAATATAATATAATTATACTTATCAAGTCGTATAAATAATTTAACTTGTGAATAGGTGAAAGAGTGGTGAGAGTGTCTCTTCCTTTAGCTTTACCTACGTATGCGACAAAATGACAAAATTTCATCAAAATTCCGACAAATTTCAAAAAAAAAAAAAAGGATGGCCTTAAACTGAGCAAAACCATGTGCATATGGTCCATTGTGGTCACTAGAACCTAATCATGCACCCCAAACCTTCTGCCTCCTCTCTACATATTTTTGGGTGCTAGTTATTGTCTAACTTAAAAACCTTTTGAAAAGCAAATATTTTAAAATTAATTAATAATTAAAAAGCTTTATCACAAGTACTTCAAAATTTAATAGATCTAATAATAATATTATTATTTAAAG
Organism: Adansonia rubrostipa; assembly: GCA_038381775.1. Classification (NCBI taxonomy): domain Eukaryota; kingdom Viridiplantae; phylum Streptophyta; class Magnoliopsida; order Malvales; family Malvaceae; genus Adansonia; species Adansonia rubrostipa. The sequence goes on along the minus strand of JBBYHM010000019.1, from coordinate 20,453,205 downwards.
ATTCAATTATAAAATGATAGTTCAATACGATGAAAATTTTTTTTTATCGAGAAATTGATACGAAACCTTAACTAATTCCATCATAATAGACTAAAGAGAAAATAATAATAATAATAATATCCGAAAAACTTAAAAAAGCATTAAAAAAGAACAACAAACAAAAAATCCAACACATAATTTAGATTTTGTATTATATTAAATTGAATGCTCAATTCTCTAAAACAGGAAAAAAAATCCATTTTTCTAAGTCTTTTATCCAACTCAAGCCAGCAATTTTTCAGCATAAAAATGATTTAAATTTAAGTAAAAGAAAAATCAAAACTGAAAATTGAAATTGAATTATCGATCGACCATCAGCATGTGAAAGCTATATAAGTAAATAATACTAATTAAATAAATTTTATTTGACACCTCTAATTTGTTTTTTAAATGCCAAGTTAATATAAAATATAAGTTATAATTCCAGTCACATGGAATGAAAAAAAAAATGTTAAGTTCTAACAAAAGCAAAATTTCCAAGTAAGAAATGGGAGAAAATAAATTATAATTTCTAGCCATTTTGAGTAATTCATGGTGGTCCAAATAACTATTGATCCCCGGAACAACAATCAAGTTGGATTCAATTTTAAAAAAAATATTACATACATTTAATAAATATAAAAATAATATAATAAATATGATATGATATGTTTAAATATGATTAATATAATGCATATTAATAAATGTTTATCAAATATAATATAATAAGTATTATATATTGTGTTTAAATATGATATGATTGAGAATGTTTAATACATGAAATGAGAAAATTTTGACTCTTTTTACTTCTAATCTAAAATTTGACCAAAAAGAATTTACGCATTTACAAATTTAACAAATATCCAACTATATCTGGAGTGCCACCAACTGCTATGCAAGAGTTCTTAGGGATTGCATTATCAAAGAATAGTATGAAAACAGGACTAGAAGAAATGAAGCGCCAGTTGGCTGTCTCCAAAACTGCAGAGTGAGGAAATGTTATGGATATTACAAGACGCCATTGATGACATTTGAGAATAGAAAGAAATCTGGAGCTTTCTCATTTAAAGACAGAGTGGGGAGTGAAGATCTTGGAAATGGAGGCTGGAGTTGCAGTTGTTGATTTCGGACAAGCGTGAAAAAAAAATGAGGGCTTATGACACAATGAAGGCTGAATTGGTTGCTCAATGGTAAGCCTTGAATGCTGCAAGGAAGAAAAACAGAAGCTTGAAGCTTCTTTGCAAGAATGCAATGAGGAAAACTCTAGAATTTCAGTTGAACTTAACATAGTGAAAGAATTGCTTGAGACCTCCTCATAAACCTTGAATGTTCAGAAGGAAAGAAATGAAAAACCGAAAGACCGGTTGCATTTCTGATGAGCTCGTTGTCAACCATGCTCCAAACAAGGATGTAGATTTTAAATATTTGGACCGAGCAGGTAAACTTTTAACGTTTTGCTTGGAATATCTTTTCTTATTGTTGGTTCAGTTAATAACATATTGAGAAGTAGAATCTATTTAATGTCCTTTAAAATCAGCCCTTAGCTCCATTGAAGTTCTTTTAGCTTCACGGCAAGAAATTTTCAAAAAATAATCTTGGAGAAATGCATAACCAAACAGGTATGTCAGCTCTGACATAAACTTACTTCAAGTATCAGCACTTGTTTTAATGCTATTTACCTGGTGGTCTACTTCTTGCCTGTTGCTTGGCATCTTCAAATTAAGTGTTAATCTCAAGGTCTGCCTTTCAGTTCTTTTGATAAGCTATCTCGCATTTTTGTGCTGGACTGCAAAATGATGAGGAAACAGTGTCCAAAAGTTTCGGGGACATTGATGAGCTAATCAAAGACATGTTGGAGATAAAGGGAAGATATGGAGCTGTAGAGACCGAACTAAAAGAGATGCACGAATGATACTCTCGGCTAAGCTTTCCGTGGGCAGAGGTTGAAGGAGAAAGACAGAAGCTCATGATTAATCTCAAAAATATTCGGTCATCCAGGATAGCCCAAAACTAGATTCGTGCCTCATTGGCCTCTCTAGGGTACTATTCCTGAGTCACATGAATAAACTTGACACTGGTTATCCTGTTTACCATGTCCCAGAAATTACCCTTTACAGGGTTGAAGTTAATGCCTGCTTCTTCACTGTCAATAAAATTATCAAATTGCCTGTGAATTCACAGGCTACTGAGCCATTGCAGGTTTTGCAAGCTTGCTACACAAGGTTTAAAAGCAAAGCAGCCGTATTTTATGTAAATAAAATAAATATATTTTCCTATCTTTGTCACGGGTTCACTAGTATCATGAGATATAGATAGATGTAACACTTGGACCTTTTTCCCCTGGTCCTAGTGATGTAATTCTTCTGTTGGATAGTGAATTAAATTCTTTGATTGACAGAAATATTTGTATTTTCATTACTAGAAGCAACAATTCAACCCTTGTGTCCCACATCTTTTCCTTGATCTCTGCTGCCTTTCATTCTTCTGCAGCACCATTGTTTGTGGCTCTTTTTATTGCTTACCTGCTTTGCCTTCTGTTTTCTTTTCTTAACCCCCAAGTTCACGTGACTTTATGTTGTCTTTCTTTCTTTCCCCCTTTTTTTATACAAAAAAAAATTCAATTTGAAAATGAAAATTGATACATGATCGTAAATACTAATATTTGAAACTTTTTAAAAATGATTGTATAAATCAATTGAATTAAACCTCGAGTTAAAGTCTCATCTTTTTAATCTCAATCAACCTTGATTTCACGTGGGTTGCTCAATAGTACTAAATTCAAGGCCTACTCGCCATCTACAATCAAAAGGATAATTCTAAACAATCAAACATGTGTTCATCCACTATGCAAATGACAAAAAAGAATTTACATTTTCAAGAGCAATCTAACCAAAAAGCAAGCAAATCAATGATTTCTCCTGCAAGTTTCATTTTTGAATCTTTTCTGATCCATCGTCAACAAAGCTTTCAAACTCAACACTTCCCACCCCACTCCCCTTTTTCCCCCTTCTTTGACAAGCAATAATGGAAATACAAAGTTTTCCAGTAACCAAACAAAATTTTTTTTTATCGTTTCTGCTGCCACCAGAATTGGTAATCCTGAAACATGTAATGTTGAAGAATTTGCAATCTCAACAAATATAAGAGGAAATTTTTTGAAGGAACTAGCATCGGCAATCTCATTAGGCAGCTACAAGATTGTGCATGAACAGCTGCTTTTCTTTGGAGAATCATCCTTTTGTTTCTCTGTGGATAAAGATTTCAGGAGTTAATTACTAAAAGTGGGGATATGATTATGACATGATTATCATACACAAGAGTTGGTACATGAAACAATGCAAGAAATCAAAAATACATATGATGCCATGGATTTACCATTGTTTTTGTCCGACAAAGGAAGGCGCTGAACGACAAGCATTGTGATTACACCTCCCGGAAGTTCACCACCAACCAGGAGTCCGGATTCAGCAAGTGTCCTGTTGTTTTCAAGTATCTTTCCAGCATTGATTAGCTTCACATCCTGTATTGTCTTTGGGCAATTTTCTTTGTCTGGGAAACAGAGAAGAGTTTCCATATGAAAACACAATCCAATTATATACCCAACCAAGCACAGTGTTTTTTTTAATCAACAAAGGAGGCCGTTGGGATAAGGATAGGGTTACAGATTCTGAGACTCATGAACTAACTGGAGCTTAGCTAAGCCCCAGAATCTCGAAACACAATGTTATTACAAACAGCACTACAAGCACAGGATACTGCTCATAAAATGAAACTAACTAAACATCGAAGGTCATCTGAACTTTGAATTGAAATTTGAGATTGCACAGTGGAATATTATGTAACCATAGGCATGATCAGCCTTAACATATCAGCCTCAATTAGCATAGGCAAAATATGAACAAATATGTTTCTGATAAGCTCTTAGATTATATAATAACAAGTAGAAATCTAGCAGATTAAATCAGAGAAGCTTTATCATTCAAGAAATCAGTATGTTATTGATCTAAAACCATCATGTTCCTTTGAATTCCTATGGCATGGATCCAAGAATACAACAAAAGGTTAAAGAAAAAAATCAACCCTCCACCCATTTTTTTACCTAAGAAATCATGCGAGATGGTAAAGAATAGAACCAAAAGACTATTCAAAAAACAAAACTAGTTTTGCAATCATAAAGAACAATACAGGATCTTGAGTCTTTGACACAGATAATTTTGATTTTGAAACAATGAATAACAAAGACAAAGACACTTTTACATACAAGAAACTAATATGAGAAAACGGTTTAAAAAAGCACAAAATCCACGGATGCAAACAATTGTAGAACAGGTAAAAATGAAAAAAAAAAAAAAAAAAAGGTTAACCTTTAGGCCACTGAGCAAGTATTTTTTCTTTGAGAGATGCCACAGTTGTAGCTGGACTGTACTTGCTTGGACCGATGTCAGTTCCATCTGCAAGCCTGAATTTGAGCTCCACCAAGTCTTCTCCAGCCATAAGTTGAAATCTCTCACCCATAATTTACCTCAAAATCTCATGCTAATCACCACAAAACCCAGTTTTTTTTTTTTAATCAATAAGATTGAATCAACTGATAAAACCTTTCTTTTTCTGTGCAGAAGATATTGAAAATCTGCTCCTTATAAAGGAAAACCAACATTTGAGAAGAAACTATCAATAACCCAGACAGTTCTTTTTGAAAACCACTTGAAAATTGAGGAGACTTCCACTTGAAAATCTAGGAGACTTCAAACTCCCATGAAAATGGAAAAAAAAAAAGTGTTTTTAATGGTTTTACATCAACCAAGGAGCTGGGACTGATCAGAAATGTAGGATAAACTGGTCAGAGAACGAAAGAGGGATCACAAGCCTTTGCAACTTGAAACCAACCAAATAGGAACTTTCTTAAGTGGGATTTTTTTACCTAAATCTATCAGAGAATCTAATGGTATAGGAAGTGACACTTTTATATTGTCACCCTTAAATAACCCCCACTTAGTTATACTCCATTAAATGAAAATAAAGTGTAATCCATTCATTAATCTGGTGAATACAAAAATCATCTGTTTGAAGGGGATGACATGTTTTACTTAGTAGTTTTAACTTTTAACTAAAATTCCTTTTTTTTTCCTTTGACTTTGTGGATTGTGAACTAAGTCAATTTCATGTAACATGTTCAAGGCAAAGCAAAACTCATATATTTCTTGAAAAGGGCATTTTAGAAACATGGAAACAGTAAAAAAACTGAACTGTAAAATTTTATGAAAAGTGAAAACTATCAAGAAATTTCACTATTCAAACAAAATAATGGAGACATTAGATTAAATTATTATTATTATTATCTTATTTGATCAACTGGCTCTTTCTGATAGTGACACTAGGACATTAGCAATTATTTTATGAACAAGCCTTATCTGACTGGCTTACTAGCACCACCAAACAGTGGAAACCCTTGGATTTGGCACAAATATTCATGTTGATTCACAGCCTGATTTTAAAGGCCTATAACATAACAATTTCATATAAATTATGCAGCAATTGATGGCGAAGATAAAATTAATGAAGACAACTGTGCATTGGATTCTTCCAGGAAAACGGAATCGTGCTCAAGAACTGATAATAGTATAAAGGGAAGAATCACTATCATTAATATGTAAGTTTCAAAATGGGGAATCTAACACCAAATCATGTTCATTCAATATTCTACTTTATTTTAAAGTCTAAAGACGAGAGTTACTGGCAGATGCTTGGTTGACAGATTCTTTTGGAGCAATTTGGAATGGCGGCCACGCCTACAACCCCACGTCACTTTGTGCATCTAAATTATGAAATCCAACCACCAGCTATGTCGGATATTGCGGAGGTTGAATATAAATATATTTAGAATATGAATTTATTTTTTTAATTTTTTATATATTTTAAAAATTATATTTTTATATTTATATTAAAATATATATAAGATACAAATATTTTTAAAAAATAAAATTCAGGTAATATAGATATCAATATTAAAATGAATAACAAAGAAAATTTCGTAGGCCAGCTAACCAGACAAATCTTACATTCCAAATTGTGATCAATTCAGCTTGAATCTGTCCATGACAGATATACTAAGAGAGCTCAAAATAGTCAAAAGCACATACCTAAAAAGCAATCAACTTCCATTACAGATTATATCTAAATAAACTTCTATCCGGGTTAGCATCAGAACTAACTACATCTGGATCAGGATGCCAGTTGCGAAGGTAAAAAGCTGACTAATCGCAGATTCATGGCCAGATAGCAATATCCTCCCCACCCCAACAACAATGGGACAGATGATGAAACTTGCGGTCAAATAAAGCTGTTAATGGAAGAAATTTAATGTCAAATCCTTTTATCTACCATGTTGGTTTTATTTTACAATTGTTAAAAAAGAGTCCCAATAAAGATTGGGGATTCAAAATGACAGCTTGCTAAACCGGCTCATTGTCCTCACCATCATTGTTTTTCACTTGTTACTATTCAATATTTTGGAAGTTCCACTAGCAATTCAAGCTTCAACCAAACTAGTCTTGCACTAATAGTAGATTAATGATAAACTAGTCGTTACCAAACAAATTAGTTTATGACTTTACCATTGACAAATTGCAAATAAGCAACTTAAAGCGCACACGAATTTGTAACTATGTATAAACTGGTGGCAATAGTCACTGAGATTATCAGATATTACACATGAGACAATGTTTAACATTTGGGAGCCTGCAAAGCTGGGAGGTCCACCACTCAGAAAAAGAAGACTCAGTGGAACTATGAAAATCAGGAGAATATACTTACAAATTTACAATAGTAATGTTTCACTAGCGGAACCCAGAGAATTAAATTCAACACTCGTCAAAAGAAAAAAGAAAAATCCATTAAAAATGACAAATGGCATGGCTAGCTGGGAACTAGAAGTGGAACTATTGTCTTTCATATATACACAAACTATAAAAAGAATTGCAGATGATGATGCATGGTCTTGGCTGAAATTAGGGAAAAAAGTAAATTATAGACCCGCCATAGGTCATTAGCTTCTGAATCTAAATTCCAGCATTAGTCAAACGATTGATAGGTAATCTGATAAATCTTCTTTGCTTTATAGCACATAGAAAACAACTATCACCCTGATCCTGTAAAAGGATTCTACCACCGTCTCCCTAGGAACTTAGACACGAAGAGATCTTTAAAAACGCCGTGAAGTGTTTATTTTATGTAGCAGCTCTCGCGTTTCAACTTCTAAGAAGGAAATTAAAGTTTTTGAGTTCATTTTCCCAACATAGAAGCTGACTCAAGTAGCTTCAACCGTCTGATTTCCTAGGTGCCGAGTCTTTCTGCAGTCCACTAGCAAGAATTAATGGAGCTCACTTTGAACTGATTTGACAGCCATTTCTGGCACTAAAAAGATCAAGTTACTTAGAAACCATAGGAACAAATGCCAGCATTATCACGAGTTATAAAAAGAATAAATAATATAATAAGAAAAGGTCGATGCTTCAGAATCACTAATAATTTTTAACTCCCTATTATTCTCCTTTTCTTGTTTATAACGTTGGGAGTTCAACAGTTGAGGCATGTTTCTTCCTGTTCAAAGAGTTAACTTGGAGTTTAGTTACTTTAGTTCATGTAGTCATTCTTAAAAGATGATATTTAATAAATTTAAAATTCAAATATTATTCTCTGTAACCTTTTTTCCTTATTCTTAGGCTTTGACCTCCATTGTACCTAAAAAAAAAGTCTTTAATATAACAGCTGTAGGCTGCTGATATAATGTAAATCTTTCGTCTACCAGCATTTTAAGAGTAGGGTGAAATTCCATGAAAAAGATTTGCATTTGTGATAAGTCTTAGAGGATTTAGCATCTTTAATCACTTTGAATAATTGGAATTAGGTTCTATGAGACTATAAGCATTCCAAGTTTCATACTTTCTAATCCATTTCTTTAACCATAAAGAATTCATCACTTTTTTTAAGATAAGGACAAAAGCAAAAGTGTGAAGTACCATGAACCCACTAGTTCTTTTTTGTTTTTTTTTTTTTGTGAGACATCCAACCTTGTTCAATGAAAAAACAACTAAAAAAACAAAACATTTTTTAACAACTTTTAGAGCAACCATGTCATGAGCATGTAAAGCATCTATGGACAATCATGGCTTATCATGTTAGTTAAAGCTTAAAACTTCATTGACTGATAAAAGAGGGATGAGTTATTATATTTATGTTGTTTAATCAACCAAAAAAAAAAAGACAAAGAAATAACAATTTGAAGTTTTCTTACCTTAAATTCAAAGCAAAGAACGCATACTTCAAGATCTGCAGTAGGCATAAGCTACATATTATAGATGCAAAGTGCCAGAGAAAGGAGAAAAAAAAAAAAAACAAACTCCAAAGCTCAAATAAATTAGCAACCAATCGGTAAACTTTGCTGTATATCTCCTTTATTTTGTCACAAATAAGCATTACAAAGATATAATGAATGAAGGTAAGGATTAAATTAATGATGAACTTTAACTTATAAAATTGTTATATGATAATATCCCAATCAAAAGTACCATCTAGCACAAAACTCAACTTTGTAACAGCCTTGCCTTGCAGGCCAAGCCTCCCCCATAGCTGTTAGCATATCAGCCCATGAATTTGTTTCAGGCAGGATCATAAAATTTCACCCCCAGCATTAAAAAATGGCCGTGAATATAAACTCTTGAGATTCACATAATCTTCCCAGGTATGAAGTCATTCAAATGGCGATGGGCTTCATCATATCGGCCGAGAGGGCATTAGGTAACATATGAGCTCTTGAGCATGGCAGACCTTGAAAACTTGGGGACCATTTACAGTGTGGGGATCAAAAACTTCAGCGGACTGAAGAGAAGTCAATCCACCTTGGCCTGATCGACTAACCCCTCCTACAGCATTAGCTTATTCCTCGATTCTTCTTCACAAATGACACGGAATTGATGGCGGTCTTCGCCATTTCCTTGACAAAGGGTCGAAAGCGTAAGTCACAGTTTTTTTTTTTTTTTCTTTCTCCTCAACTTTAGTTAACACATGTAACCACTCCTCAGTCATTCCAAGTTCTTTTCTTAATTTAAACAGTAGCAGACTCATAACAGTTGCCTTCCACTTCCGGTGACACCAACCTCAAACTCAAGTAGGTGAAATCTAGGAATTCGAGCAAGTCTCTGCATTGATTACTCATCAGAAAAAACAAAATTGAAAATAAGCAAGTGTAAAAATTTACGAGATTCCCAACAATTGAGTGTCAGCCAAACTTGGCAAAACAGGCAAAAAAAAAAAAAAAGAAAAAAAGATTTATATGACTGCTTGCAATTGTAATGGCAATTCAAGTTTGGCTGCTTGCCATAGTAGAACTATTCTGTCTATATTAACGGAAGTGGTTGAATTCATATTAATAATAAAATGACATCTATATGTTCAGATTTTTCTTTCTTTCTTGGGGTACACGACTCGGAAAATTTTGATGAAGCCAGTGCAATGTTGTTTGGAATGTGACACGTGGACAAAATTGCCCACGTGTATCACAGACCTCTCCATTATTTTTATTTTTAAAATTTGTTGTGCTTTCCAGGAGAAACCATTGGCCAATGAGTAAATTATATTTGATATGATGAATTGTTACATCATCCGACATGTGACCTTTGGTTGTTGTTGTTGTTGCTGTTGTTGTCTTAAAAGTTAACGCGTGGTCTGGCCCGGAAAGTGGAGAATCAGAAACCGGTTGCTGTTTGCAGTTCCAACACGAGGTTTCTCAACTCTTCTTCGGATCATAAAACTTTATGGGTTCACCAGGCCCAAATTAAGGCCACCAGCCCATCACCAACATATGTAAACCATTTTATTTTAATCAAATTGTACTTTGAACGATTATTTGATACTATCGAATCTTTCAATCCAATTATTAAGAAAGTTAATTTCATTCAGTTATCTATCTATGCTGATGTATCTATTTACTTACTGAGATGACGTTAATTTCACTTATAACTCGGATTGAGTTACATTCAAATGTAGCTTAAATAGGATATAAACATATTTTACGATTGTCCAAACTTAGTTTGGTTTAAGAAATAATCTACTTATCTCTCTAAGCTCATCTATATTTATAAATAGACACTCTAGACATACTAAATTCGTCCATATACATTACAAATAAAATAATAAAATTAATGATTCACAACAAAATATTATATATAAACATGTTTATCTTTCAAATTCAAACTAAAATATTTATTATTAATTTAATATATTTTATATTTATTTTTTAAAAATATATGACTAATTATCAAATTAGATTAAGTCAAATTTAAGCCTTAAATACTTTAGTTAAAGCCTGGCTTGTTTAGAAAATAGGGCTTTGATTTGCTCTTTTCTCTAACTTATTCAATGGACTTAATATTTCTATTTAAATACTTTTAAATATTAAAGAAATATCTAAATTTAAAATCATAAGTCATAAGAAAACCCAAATTATCATTCCCCTTAAAATTCAATTTTTATTGAATTTCAATCCAATTTATTGATTAAAAAAGCAATGGTTTGATTAATTCAAAATTTCCCCCCTTTTAAGATTTGATTAATTCAATTTTTAGTAATAGAATTAAAATTTTATAGGTCGACGGAGATCACAAATTTTTTTTTTTACATAAAAACACCTTATTATTGAAAGGGACTATAGCTGACTCTTTTTACCACATTAATTACAATCATTTCCAATAATATTACGACATATAAAAGTTATTAGATTAACCCTTCCTACCATGTCAATGATGATCCCTTTTAATAATATTATGATGTGTAAATATTTATCCTACAATAGTAATATGAACACTTTTATATGTATTTAATAAAACTTTATATAGTGGATGTTAGATTCAAGCTTCCCACAAGTAAGTTTAACACTTTGTCCGATCAAATCACACTCTCGCTGATCAAGAATTTTATTGTTTAATGTACTTTCCACAAGTATCAGACTGAATGAAAAAGAAAAAAAAAAAGGTTCTACCCCTAAATTACCAGTCGTTGTAGATAAACGACCTCTTATGTGGGAACAAGTTAACTTCACTCCTTGTTTTTGGTCAAAATACAAAACCATATGATACTGAATTAAATAGCAATTAACATTGAACTGAACAAACTAAAAGGACGGCCTAGCTAGTTATGGTGTCAATTACAATAGGTTGATATAGCTTCTATAATACTAATTTCTTTCTTAATTTGCAGCCAGAACTAATCTCTACTTCATAAGGAAGCCACAGCTCAGGCAGTGGTAGTAGTCATCCGAGGAATAAAAATATTGCAGAATGTCAAAGAAGCTGAATTGCCTTCAACATCCTGATCACCAGCTTTGGGAAATATTGAACTCGATTCTGATATAATCGTACCCGAATACGTCAAGCACTTGCGTGGATCTCCATATGTTTTACTCCCATGGCAGAATTTAGGCACTGAAGAAGCTGATGTGATTGACCCTTGATTCACGAAGCCATTATCTTCGTCTTCATCTTCATCATCAACTTCAGTTTCTTCATCGTGCTCTTCAACATTCTCTAATTCCTCATATCCTTGGAAAAATTCGAGGTTTTCTAGCTCTATCTCCTCCTCCTCCTCCGCGTTATCATCATCATCAACATTTTCCTCGCAAACCGCATGACAACATCTAAAAGTGTCATCTAAAGGCACAAGGTTAAGAATAAGCCTGCCATTTTCTCTGTAGGCTTCAAAATATTCATGATGTTTCACTTTCTCTTCTTTGAGAATGAGCCTTCCGTTACTGTAATGTCTGGCTAAAATCCAAGGCATGTGGCCTGGCAAATTCCCCGTTCTAGCTAGTAACGGAATGAGGGGTGGATATTCTCCAGCGGCCATTGCCCGCCCTCGCTTCCTCTTGTTACCATGATCATAACCACTTGCTTTCTGATCCATTGCTAGCATTTTCAACGCATTATGGATCATGTAAACTCCACTTTCAGTCCCAAGCATATCGTCCATCCCAGATGACCAAGAAGAGTATGACGAAGAGTGAGTGCTTAAGGATTGGAAATCTAAGGAGGCGAGTGATGATGGAGGTGATGATGACTGCGGGATGGTGTAGGAATGGATGATGAGAGGCTTCAGTTGGTGAGTTGGATTCTGAATTTGAAGGGCGTCTTGTTCATATATTAGGGTTTTGAGACCTGGCAGCTGGAGATACTTTTTATAGGTAGAGGCAGTATATTGATATTTTTGGATTTGCATGAGAGATGGAAAACTGGATGACCCTGATGAAATGATACCAGAGAAGGATAAAACCATGGATTTAGTTTTTGAAATCAACCCATCTTCATCCAAGAATCCCATGCTTCAGTAGTATAATTTGAATATTGAACCCTAGTTGATTAAGTAATGGTAAATTAACAGACTTTTAGGCAAGATTGAAATAGCTCCCTTAACCTGCAAAAAGGGGGAAAACAGAAGGGGAAAAAAAGCTTTTGGTAAGATTGAAACCGAACGAAGATGATACATATATACTAATTAGGTTATCAAATAATTCCTAAAACTTCTTTTCTTTTACCTATACATAAGATTGTTATTTAATTGTTAAAAATTAAGAACGAGATATTCTACAAACAAAGCTCACAGTTAAAAGAAATTAGTTTTCTAAAATAAGCCAAATCTTATACATACATAAAGTTGATGACAAAAAATAATTGATACCATGAAGGAAGTTTATTTGGCTTGAGCAGCAAACGAAAGGGACAAGCTTATGTATTGTCTGTAATCAGTAGCAGTGCAGTTTAACACGAGGATGACATAAGTTTTCATTAAACAATTTCTGTCACATGCATTTCCATCAATCCCTACAGTTTGACCTAGTTGGTTTTAATTAACTCATCTTTTCTTCACTCTCCATAGCAAGTTATTCATATTCCATAACAATAATTAAGCAACGATGAAGATACATCTTTGGTGTAAAAAATTAACCTTATTTAAATTTACCGAATAAGGTCCGATTAATCGATATTTATAAATGGTTGTTCAAGTTAAGAAGTTAATGGGTGAGACCTACTTCATAAATTATGTAGAAAGAAGGAGAGTGTGAAAAACCCAGCAAAATGTTACATAATTTAGCGTAATGTAGAACCCATCCTTGGCTAGGTCTATATAGATAGATTATTATTGTAAAAACGACATTTTAAAATTTTTTTAGTGCTTTGAGAAAGAAA
>JBBYHM010000019.1:20416963-20427566 GCA_038381775.1 Adansonia rubrostipa | reverse complement strand
ATAGATACAGAGGTATTATGTTAACTTCGTGTTACTTCACTAAACTAACAATTTTGAAAACAAATTATTAGGTTGGGCTTCTTGATTGGCGGCCTGTCCCATGCTGCGGTCGTGGGATTTATGGAGGGAGCTGCTGTTACACTTTCCCTTCAACAGCTAAAGGGTCTTCTTGGTATAAAACAATTTACAAAGAATCCAATATTGTTTCCGTAATGCACTCTGTATGGGGCAACGCCCATCATGGAGTAAGCAGTTCTTCATCTCTCTCCTTTTCCCAAAAAAAAAAAAAAAAAGCCTTGCATTTTCAACTCTCTCCTTTTAAAGAATAGTCATAACCAACAATCTGAAGAATTCCCAACCAAAATCAATGTTATTTTGCAGTGGAACTGGCAGACTATATTCATTGGAGTTAGCTTTTTATCCTTCCTTCTGTTTGCGAGATACATTGGAAGAGACTCTCTAAGGCTGCATCTGGATGAGTAACGAAATTGATTTCGGTAAGAATAAAAATAATAGTAGTAAAAAAATTAATTATTGTAACGGTGAGATTTCGTACTAGAACAATGAAATTAAAATTAATGGTGAGATGAATATTTAGATTCAAATATATCAGTAGCATTGAGATAAAAATAAAAATGATTATTAAAAATATTAATCTAAAAGTATATTAATAAATTATTCATATTTTATTTATATAATTATATTTATTTTAAAATAATAATTATTATATTTAAAAAATAGTAATGCATTACACATCTTAAATTAAAAATAAATAATAACTATTAAATATCATATAAATAATTTGAAAAAATTAATAATTATATAAATTATTAGAAAATTAGTTAAAACCTTTAAATGTAAAAAATGAAGAGAATTGGATATTTTGCAACAAAAATTTAATAGATAAGAAAGAGAAAACAAAACATTTACAAGGACAAAGTTGGAAAAAAAATCCACCGCCGGTATTTTTTTCAACTAGAGGTGTACACCTCCAGTTGAAAAAAAAGGATTGTTCTCACCGCGTCACAACTCTTCTTGCCATTATTTCGGTGCGATTGGACCTCAAAAAGGGGTCCAATCGCACTGAGATGAGTCACTGTTTGATTCCATACGAGGCCCAAGTCTTGTTTCTATTTTACGAACTACACAATCTTGTAAACCATTTGCCAACTTTTACATGCTTTGAGAAACAGGGCAAAAAGAACAGGAAATTTTTCAGGTTGCCTGCTATAGCTCCATTGATATCTGTTATTCTCTCCACCCTTTTTGCTTATACAACCATGTAGAAACGAAAGGAGTTCAGATTGTAAGCATTTAAGTACAAAATTGCAATTTAATAGTTTCAGTGATGGCAGTGGTAATGAGTTCTTTCGTCTGTGAAGGTTAAAAACATTGAAAAAGGGACCAATCCGTCGTCTGTGAATCAAATTTTTTTCAATGGTGAATATCTTTTTAAATGTTTGAAGATTGGTGTCGCGGCTGGTATGATAGCATTGACGATAATCAGTTATAGACATGCACATAAACAGTCAGATGATTCTATTGGTATATAACTGATGATGTTATTCCTTCATTACTTGCAGATTCATATTCTCGATCAGCAGCAAATTGCATGACTGGCTGTGAAACTTTAGTCTCTAATATCATTATGTCATGTATTATATTTTTAACCTTAGAATTCATAACGCCTCCTCTCAAGTACACCCCAAGTGCTATTCTCGCTGCCATCATTATATCTGCAGTCGTTGGGCTTATCGATCTTCAGGCAGCAATTTATATAGAAGATTGATAAATTTGATTTTGTCGCATGCCCGGGAGCCTTCCTTGAAATAGTCTTTTCATCGGTTGAGATAGGCCATCTAATTGCTGTAAGAAATTAGGGATGTCCGCTACCTAAATTTCCTGAAGATGAACTATAACTGCAGTTTATCGGTTTGATTCAAATCTGTAGTCACTGACCTCCACGACAGGTCACAATATCCTTTGCTAAAATCCTCTTACACGTTACTAGGCCTCGAACTACTACTGTTGGGAAGCTTCCTGGGACTACCGTGTACCGATATATCCAACAATATCCAGAAAAAACTAAAGTTCCAAGGGTTCTGATTGTGAGAGTTGATTCTGCTATTTACTTTTCCAACTCTAATTATGTCAAGGAGAGGTACACATTCTTCTTAGCCTTTCTCTAACATTTAGGTTTCATTTAAAGGAAGGTATTCTATAACTCATAATCAGAGTATCTAGGCGCTTAATGATCTCCGCTAGCAAGATTTCAAGGTCTGGTTTTAGTTGAAAATGGTAAAGTTAGTATAGAAATTCTTGAGTTGAGGCAAAAAAATAGAACGTAGCAAGTCAGTAAATCCTGTGAGGAGAAAGTTAGCAATGGCCGTGGCATGCAAGAGATCAATCAAACTTATAATTATTAGAGACAACAGGGGACGTGGATTTTCTTTCTCTGCCTAAAATTAACTATTTTTTACTCGGCACAAGACTGAAAAGTGTTGGAGAGTACAAATTCATTTATTTTTTGATTTTTTTTGAGGCTGTTTTAATATGTGTTCTTTAAAGTGTTACTTTAGAGTTTAGTATGTTAGAATTGTGATAGGTTTCGTGGTTTTAGAATTTGGCCAAAATCAGCTAGGTTTCAATCAGATTTCAAGATGCTCAAAGTTCGTCGACATCCTTGCAGGATTTTGAGATGGTAGATGGATGAAGAAGAGCGAGTAAAAGCTGCATTCCAACCAACAATCCAGTTTTTGATAGTTGACATCTCACGTAAGAATGATTCTCTGCTGCCGTTTTAAGAATCCATTATTTTACATTGTCTGGTTTACTGTTTTTGTTAGTTTGTTTCTGGTTTTAAGCTCACTTTTTCCTCATTTCCTGTGTGTGATTACATGCAACTGTAACTGACACTGATACCAGCGGCTTGCACCTATGCCTTGAAAGAATTACACAGGAGTCTTCAGAAAAGAGATATCCAGGTAATTAAATAAATGATTGCTCAAATAATTATATGATGCAACAAAATCTACATTTAGCTATAGAGCGTGGTTAAAAGAAATATTACATATAAATGCATTTATATATATATATATATATATTTAAAAGTTTCCTGAAATACAACAATGTCTAATAGCTTTTGCCAGTTACCCGAGGTTTCCTGCATTTTGTTGCACAGCTTATTCTGGCAAATCCTGGAACAGTGGTGATTCACAAGCTTCACGCATTAAGTTTTGCGAATTTAATCAGCGACGACAAGATCTTCCTCACTGTTGCAGATGCACTGTCATCATGTTCTCCAAAACTGGTGGAAGAAGTATGAAGAATGAAGAAAAATGGTCGTTTGTATGACAGAAATGAGAGCAAGATGTTCATATGCAGATTGATAATGAGAGGGGTCAATTATGAAGGTGTGGTTTAAGTGGAGGTTGTGGCTGAGATCATACATCAAAAGGACAAGACAAGAGTGTATAATGTTTTTTGGACATTATATTGTGTTCTAAATTTGCACAAAAAATGTCCTAAGAATCCATTATTTTCCCAGTAGTTTGTTAACCTAGGGAGTCACTTACCAAAACCCAAGTGTTTTGTTTCGTATGAGGGATGATGACCAATTACATATATTAGTGTCTGTAGGCAATGGATCACCATAGACATAAGGAACAGCTAGATTCATTAAGAACTCAACCCACGCTCAGATGTTCATAAAAGAAAATATTCCCATTTGCCCTTACTAAAGACAATGAGATTTTAGCCTGCTATATTCCTCCCCCCCCCCCATCTTTTTTTTTTTTTAATTTTCCGTTGAGCACATTTCGACTTTAAGGTTCGGTCATTAGCAGACAGCTTGGTGGTCCCATTGCCATGTCATAGATTTCATCCATCTGAACACAGACATAGGATATGACATATATTTTGTATTTATCTTTAAATATAATAAATATTGTTTTAACAGTTAAATTGATAAAGAATTCAATTATTTTATTTAAATTTTAACATGTTATAAGTCAAATGATTAATTATTGAAAGATGTACTTTAAGTGTAGGAAATATGATATTGGACAAATAAATATTAAAAAAAGCGATTTTTTAAATTTAAATTCAAAAATTTTAATATCATATTAAATTAAAGGATTGATTCTCTTTAAAGTTTAAACTTAAAACCATATGTTTTTCAGCAATATTCATGAAATCTACTTTTAAAAAAATAAGAAATGCGTTTATCCAAATAAATTCTAAATATAACCACTATTATAATATGCCTTTGAACTTCAAATATATAATGCTGCCATAAGGTAGAATATCCAACCAAAAATTAGGCTAAGGCACATTAACCTTCAAAGTTTGAACAAGCATCAAGATTCAAGGACAAGTAGATACTCTGCCACCCTCCATTCTGTCAATACTCTTTCTTTTAAGTAATAAAATAAGTGAGCAGAGAGTATTAGATCAGGTTGCCTACCAAACCCCCCCTCCCCCCCACGTATCAAGTCCATTTTAAATTGCCTTAACTTTAAACCTTAAAATCCCTAAAATTCTAAATCCTAAACCCTTACAAAAATCCATCTCCGGTCCCAGTTAGTATGGGTGGAGCAATTATTCTATAACTCTGGCTTATGCGTGACCCTGGGAGGATTGGGACATGAATAAAGCCCAGTTGACCCACCTAAGTATGGCCCATGGACACTTCCAGACTCCAGAATTGAAGAAAAAGAAGAGAAGAGATGAAGTGGCATGGCTAAAACGATACGCCGTTTGTGAGATCATCTCTTGTGGACTTGGCTTGCTTAGCTTCCCCTAATATGACAGTACAGTGGTCACCAGGCAAAATATCATGACACAAAAAAGGCCCCAAAAACAATGGCTTCACTCCCGTCTCTTCGTACCATTATAGCTCAATTTTACAGGCAAACAAAACCGCCTCCGCGACTGATCTTATCCTCTCTTTTATTTCCCAAAAAGCTCTCTTCTTTCTCCCCTAAACCCCAACCACTTAAACCCCTTGCCTCCGCTCGCCAAGGTTCTTTATCTTTTCAACCCCACTCCCCCAACTGAATTTTTTTTTTGCTCATTTTGACTTCGATTTGTAACTACATATTTCACCTTTTCCCTTTTGCAGAGACCACTTTCGTCTCCAACAACGATGAGCGCTTGGTCGGTTTGGGTTCAGTGAACCAGGGTGACCCAATTCAGACCCAGAGCTCGACCAGCACCATTGCAGCCATTGTCACTTCCTTAGGAGGCCCTCCTGCTGCCGTTGGCATTGTTCGTTTGTCTGGTCCCACCGCTGTCGATATTGCTGGCCGTGTCTTTTTCCCGGCCAAGAAGAAGAAGAAGAAGAGGTTTGATTCAGGTTCGGGTTCTTGGAGGCCTACAAGTCATGTTGTTGACTATGGCGTTGTTTTGGATTCTCAGGGGAATGTAGTTGATGAGGTATACTTTCATAAAAATAATTATCTTTTTCTAAACCTTTTCTTTGTTGTTACTGGAGTTGGGGCTTGGGATATGGATGGTAAAGTGGGCATTTTTATTTTCTTTTAAGTGTTATTTCTTTTAGGTTTTAGCTGTGCCAATGCTGGCTCCAAAATCATATACTCGTGAAGATGTGGTTGAGCTCCAGTGCCATGGGAGTGAAGTGTGTCAGCGTCGTGTGTTAAAGGCTTGCTTAGAAGCTGGAGCCAGGCTTGCTGAACCAGGTTGGTTTGGTTTGTTGTGTAAAACTTGAAGCGGCTTTTTCATCTTGGATAAAAATTAAATCAATTGAGGTCATTTTAATTCTAGTTTGATCAAAAAACCAAATGTATCCTTCACCGATTTCTTGTTTACTTTGTCCTTGAAAACAAGCATTTAGTAGATGACTTTTTCGACCCCTCTTAAAGAGGCATTGGGAAGGTGTTGCAAAATTTGTATACATTCATCTTTTGTCATAACGTTTCCTCATCTTTCATTTTCCTTCCCCTGTTTTTAGGCGAGTTTACCCTCCGTGCATTCTTAAATGGTCGCTTAGATCTTTCCCAAGCTGAAAGTGTTGGAAAACTAATTTCAGCTAAGTCTGTTGCTGCTGCTGATGCGGCTTTGGCAGGAATTCAGGCATGTTTTCACCATTTGAATTCTGTTGTTTATTATCTTTAAATTTGCCGTAACTATTCTAAATAAGGGTTGGTTGGCAGTGTGATTAACAAAATTGATGAGCTTGGCTGTTTGACAGGGGGGCTTCTCTACCTTTGTCAGATCGTTGCGTGGACAGTGCATTGAGTTGCTTACCGAGATAGAGGCTCGTTTAGATTTTGAGGATGAGATGCCGCCACTCGATGTTGACTTAATTATGGATAGAATTCGTGCCATGTCTCAGGATGTAGAGCATGCATTAGAGACTGCCAATTATGACAAACTTCTGCAATCAGGATTGCAGGTACAACCTTGGAGGACTCAGACATCTTTGAATGTGTATGGAGTGGACAATTTCTGTTAGTAAGTTCAATTGGAGAAAGCGATTTCTTATTTAGAATTCACATTTTTACACCCAAAATTCATCATAAAAGTAACAGAGCAGTTTCCACTTTTTGAACATTCAGTTGGATCGTCTATATCTACCAGTCATTATCGTTCTTTGATAGTAAGACGCATGGAGCCTTGGGTTGTTACATGTTTGGAGACAATATATGCATCTTATATTTATGTTTAGTTATTAATGATGCAGTGGCCTCCATTTTCAAAATCTTGCAGATAGCAATTGTTGGCCGTCCAAATGTTGGGAAGTCAAGCCTCCTTAATGCATGGAGCAAAGTACGTTGTTATCCCTCCTTTCTTCCTATTGCATAATTTATTTGGATGGCAATTACTCAGTTTTGATGTCTGTGTGTCACATCATCTAAACAGTTTGTTTGACTTATGAACTCTTAGTCCTTTCATTTGCTCACACCGGTTCATTCACATAGAAATGGTATGGGATCTTGTTCAACACCATGTCTTACTTTTAGCGTGCAGAGTGAGAGGGCAATAGTTACAGAGATTGCAGGAACCACTAGGGATGTGGTTGAAGCCAGTGTTAGCGTATCTGGTGTCCCTGTAACGCTTCTTGACACTGCAGGCATCAGGGAAACTGATGATGTTGTGGAGAAGATTGGTAAGATTTTTCTCCTTTCTTGATTCTAATTCCAAAATGAGTCATGCAATTTACCAGCACCATATAGGAATGCCAAGTTGATTATTATAGTAGATTATACTTTTCACATAAGAAAGCTGGTTCCTATAAATATATCTTTGATTCAATGGCCAGTCTCTAGAACACATGGATGATGAAAGTTTATTCTGTTTCACATTGGAAAAGCAACGGATTATCTTTTCTGGTGGTCAGAAAATTGGGCTATACTCCATAGTTTGTCATTTTCTATCATGAAACCTCCAAATAACTGGCAAAGATGGGATTTGATTCTTCTAGGTCTTCTTTGTGCTGCATAGACACTGTTGTTTAAACTTGATGGCACCTTTTGGCTATCAATTATGCTTGGGGGATTGTGAGGCTTGATATTTAGCACGTTGCTGTTAATGCCGTGCAAGAATTTTTTTTTTTTTTGGCTGCAAAAGATACAATTTAGTTTGATTTCTATGAAAGGTTTAGAACCTCAATCTTTTCCTTTCTTTGGGTGAAGAAGTTAGTTGTATTTAATTTTACACTCTTTATCGCAAGTAGTAAGTGTTTTATGATTTATCCTTTGCCTCGTCAGACCAGTTGATTAAATATTATTTGAATAGTTTTGTTCGTAATTGGGAGTTAATTTTACGCTTTATGGTTCTTCTTTTAATATTTTAATAATTACTTGGATTTGTTGGATCACTTTGGTCTAGGTGTGGAAAGATCTGAAGCAGTTGCTATGGGTGCGGATATCATAATCATGACAGTGAGTGCACTTGATGGATGGACTATGGAGGATACCAAACTTCTCGAGAGGATTCAATCCAATATGGTAAGCCATTGGCATTGCAGTTAACATCTACCAATCTCGATCTCGCTGCTTTTTCCCATTTTTGAGTACTTCATCCAATGAATTAAGCTTCTTCGAGTATATACTCTAATTGGGTTTTGTTTTGGGGTTTCAGAGATCAACATATGTCCCGATGATTCTAGTTATCAATAAAATAGACTGTGCTTCATCCGCTTGCTCTGATTGGGTGGATAGAGAAGCCAAATCTTTCACTAAGCATGTCTTCACATGTGCCATCACTGGTCAAGGGATACAAGATTTGGAGAAATCAATCTTAGAGATCGTTGGCCTAAACCAGATTCCCGCTGGGGGACGTAGATGGACTGTGAACCAGGTTAGTCTTTTTTAAAACTGCCCATTCAGCCCTTTTATTTTCCCGCTTTTATACAACCATAGTTCCATATATTCGTTTATCATGATAAGGGTTCCATAGCTGTCTCACTAATCACGGTCTCCATGATTCTGAGTTCTGACTGATGCTTGTGGAATATTTTCTTTCAATTTCTTAGAGACAATGCGAACAGCTGATGCGTGCCAAGGAGGCTTTTGAAAGATTGAAATCGACAATAAAGGAAGAACTGCCACTTGATTTTTGGACGATTGATTTAAAGGATGCAGCGTTGGCCCTTGGCCAGATAAGTGGAGAAGACATTTCTGAGGAGATTTTATCCAGCATCTTTGGCAAGTTCTGTATTGGTAAATAGTTCTTTGTGAAAATAGCTGAGGGCGTGAAGCACAAATTTTTGTTTATGTTTTCACTGTAAAAAGATTTGCTTTATTATTTCTACTTCTGACACGGAAATTTGTTTGTTTTAATAATTATATAATCTATCTTACTGCATTTCTAGACAGTTAAATACTGTTCCGTTTTAAGCTCTATTTGTTAGGAAATTAATTGTGAATCTTAATCATTGAATTAACAAATATTGAAGAGGAAATAAAAATTTATAGAGAACAAGGAAACAAAGGGAAGTTTCTATGAGCTTAAAACCAAAAGGACAAACAAATGAGCCTAATGATATTATACTGCAAACAAAAAAAAAAAAAAAAAAAACAGAAGAAAGCAAAGAGACGAAAATTACACTGAAATATAAAAGAATGAAATAACTAGCATGCCGAAGAGTACAAAGAAACAAGGTGATAGAGAGTAGGATCCGGACATGGACGGCGACGGAGCTTGTTTAGCAACTTCCTCTGCGGCAGTTGATGATGATGGTGCCGGGGTTTCTGATGACCCTGGGACCGTAGGTGCCTCTGGTGAGTGGGGAAATGGGGATTCACTTGATGCTGCGTTGGCTGCTGTAATGTATCAGACAAAATATGAGTTGGTTTAAACGAAGTCTTGAACTTCAATGCTGTATTTTGATGCAAACATAGCAGAAATTAAACTTGATGTAGCGTTCATTAATTACGTATTTGATCACTTTGCCTGATATCACATGATAGATTAAAATAAGATTGTCAAGAATCCTCTCTTGGTTTTGTTTTGTTTTGTTTTTTTTTTTTTTGAGTCTTTAATCAAAAGTAAAACTGAAATCAATGAAGCTGATTACTAAAGCAATTGCAAGAATATGAAAATCGAGAACATTTTGTTTGCCATCAAACAAGTAAATAGAAACATGGGTGATTATTTGATACTTTTACCTGCAACATTACATCGGCTGATAATAGGCGGTGCTGAAATCTGACAAGCTGAAGGCAGAGTAGAACCTTTGTAAGATTGACGTCGACACCCAATTCAGCACTGCTTTTTCAGGGCTTCGCAAATGCAGTCGGCCTTGGCTTTCGACACCGTTTTAAAGCCAGAACAACACGAAGGAGTGGGTTTCTCTTCACTGCCATCACTACTGAAGAACAAGACACAATCTGCCATGTCATATATGATAGAAGAACAACTCACTGATGAAGTCGGTGATAATGAGGGTGACATTTCGGAATTTGTCACCATAATGCAGACCGCTAAAATACATATGGCAATCACAAATCCCATTTTGTTTTATTTGCTTTGATTTGACAAAAAAATAGCTTGCTGTAAAAAGATAGAAGAATTTATAATTTGAAAATTAACTGAGAAAAAGACAATGGTAAGTAAGTATTTAAACATAAAAGAACAATTTTTCAATTTTGAATCTCTCTATTTCTCTTAGTATTTTAAAAAGATTTCTGTTTTAAATGTTATCTTGTTTCTTTCAATCATAAATCGTATTTCATCCATACTCAGATTTAAAATATCAAGTTTTATTTATTTAAAATGTCTAATTGAAAACAAATTATTTTATGTTTTATTACATAAAAAGAGTAAATTTTTTTTAACAAATTAAACTTAAAAAATACCTATTGAAAGAAATATAAATTTAAAGTTTAACTTTATCGGTTGATAAATTCATCTTTTAAGAAATACTAATATTTAACATATTTCGAATTTAAATATTAATATTTATAATTTTTTTTATTATTTTAGATTACAATCTTTTGTACCCAAAATTGAAAGAAAAAGTTTTTGTTATGACCTGCATATGGCGACCACCAAAACGGCATTGCTGACATATGACGACCGCCAAGTCCCACCCGCCAGTCACAATTTTAAATGACGATCGCCAAGTCCCACCTGACGA
>JBBYHM010000019.1:20382047-20404190 GCA_038381775.1 Adansonia rubrostipa | reverse complement strand
TGTGAACTGTCTAATAATCTCCACCTCCTCTCCTTCTCAGTCGACTTTTCGTTCCTCTGATTTTTGTCCTTGTATTAATAATGATATTCGCATATTTCTTTGCCTTGGTTTCTTCGCTTTTGGCCTATATAAACCCCAAAGGTCATTCCTCTCGCGTCCAACAAGCCAAACAACCTCTTTTCTCTTTTAGCATTTGTTTGTTTTGGTTCTGGAGAAAAACCCATGTGTGTAATGTTAAATTTGAGGCTTTGATCGGGGAAACCTTTTGATTCTAGCATCTGTCAGATTATTTTTAATTGATGTTTCTATGATAATTGGTCCTTTCTTCATTTTTATTTTAATGTTGTTGGAGCTTGTTAAAGGATTAGGTTCTTACTCTGGCCTTAAGACGAATTTAACTAATGATTTAGAATGAAATAGATATCCTTAGTTGCATAATTATAATCAACTAATATTATTTGCTCTAGCTTGCTTTTCCCAGAGTTCAATAAGGGCAAAAGTGTTATTCTTGAGCAAAACATTAGTTTGTCAATAATGAAGTCTTTCTCCTGTATATTTTGTGCTGAAGTTGTTCTTATATTAATACTTTCTTAAATTTTCAGAATGGCCAATGCTATGTTGCAGCAAACAGTTGGAACTCTTTGGCTTCTTAGCAGTTCTGGAATCCATTGCCAAGTTGGGAAAAATTCAGTGAGGTTGGTTCCCAAAGGTTTTAGGGTGGAAGTTGGGTTCTCAAGGAGAGGCGAGAAATTCAGTGTTATTCAAGCCTCAGCTTCTCAAACCTCTGTTTTTGATCCTGTTTTATCTCCCTTTAATAACGGCACTCATGAATCTCTCAAGAAATCAAGTAAGCTAGGATCATCCTAGGCATGTTTTCATATTTAATGTGCGAATAATATCACAATGCTCCATTTTTCTTCATAATTATAAGCTCAATTCAACTGCACTCTATCTACACGTTCTTCACTACTTGTTTTAGGGAGCTCTAATCCTAATTCTCAAATTGCAATGGCAGAGTGCAAAAGCACATTGATTCCTGCTGATGCAAGTGATTGTGGTGTTTCCTCATAACTTGGGGAACAAAGTTGGATTCACTTTTGTGAAATCTTCCAATTTTTTTTTTCCTAATATCCATTGCAGATGAAGCAGCTTTGATACTGATTCGCCATGGGGAGTCTTTATGGAATGAGAAGAACCTGTTTACGGATTGTGTTGGCGTGCCTTTAACCAAGAAGGGAGTGGAAGAGGCAGTTGAAGCTGGCAAGATAATCAGCAACATACCAGTCGACATGATATATACATCGGCACTAATTCGTGCACAGATGACTGCTATGCTAGCTATGACACAGCACAGCTGCAAAAAGGTAACTTGAGGAAAAAAAAAATTATGGTAAAGTTAAGGTGCTGGTGACTGCTTGGTGATACTGGGCATCTAATGCTGTCATCATCAGTCATTAGTAAAATCATTGACGTGGTTAAATGGATTTGAAGCTATTTAAAATCGCTTATTTACTCACTAAAATTCCAAGTGCGGTTATTTTATCATTCTTTTGTTTATTAGATTGATAACCTATGAACATGGACCTGTTTTGCAGGTTCCAATTATTATGCATAATGAGAGTGAGCAAGCAAGGGCATGGAGTCAAATATACAGTGAAGACACCATAAAGAAATTAATTCCAGTTATAGCAGCTTGGCAATTGAATGAAAGAATGTAGTCACTTTTTCTTTTTCTGTTTCTGATTGTCTTTTTACTGGTTGTCTCAAATTTTCACAATCCTCTTCTATGAATGATTGATGCGGTATCCTCTCCGTGCAGGTATGGAGAATTACAAGGTCTCAATAAACAGGAAACTGCAGATAGATTTGGAAAAGAAAAAGTTCCTGAGTGGCGTAGAAGTTATGATATACCTCCACCCAATGGCGAGAGTTTGGAAATGTGTGCTCAAAGAGCTGTTGCATATTTTAAAGATATTGTAACTTCTATATCTGGCTTTATCTGATATCTAACTATTCTGATTTTTTTTTATCATTTTGTCAATGTGTTAGGCCTTTGATATGATTTACTTGACAACCTCACAACCAATATATGGTTTGCAGATTGAACCGAAACTTCTATCTGGAAAGAACGTCATGATTGCTGCGCATTGGAATTCATTGAGGTCTATCATTATGTATCTGGACAAATTAACCTCGCAGGAGGTATGGATCCTTTTTTTTTTTTTTTTTGTTCTGTCATGATGTCCTTATGTTTCCTGGTACTCTTGTTTTGACAATAAGGCTACATTCTTCTGTATTCTTAATGAGAGAGGTTATCGGTTTAGAACTATCAACCGGGATACCCATGCTTTACATTTTTAAAGAGGGAAAGTTCATTAGGAGGGGAAGTCCCGTCGCACCAACGGAGGCTGGAGTCTATGCTTATACTAGGGTATGCCAATTCCTCTCAGCATTATTCTTGATCTGTTATGAACCTGTCTGTAAATCCGTTCACTATACTGCTTCTAAATGCATGCTTTTGCTTCACTAAGCATGAAATTTATAGTTCAATTCAAAGTTCTAATCTGGCCAAAAGAAACTCAAAGTTATAAAGGAGTAACGGATAGAAAAGACAGTAGGTATTTTTCATTACTTTTTGACACGGGAAGGAGATAAAAATGGAGCTTGGAAATCATAGTGTGTTTGGGCTTTCGGAATATTTCAATAGTTCATGCTTTAAGCTTTTGTAGCATGAGGTATTTGGAAATTCCATGCAGAAAGGAAGGTGTTATCTGTATAAATATCCGGATATGGGCCTCATCACATTCTATAAATCATAAAAGCTGCTTAGATCTTTTGAAAAATCTTTTAGCTGTTCAAACTGGTCGTACAAGTTACAAATGCTTCTATCATATGAAATTTTTTCAGTAATTGTCACTTATGTCAGTCTCTCAGGGAAAAACTTTTTCGGGTCATATTATTATAGATTAAGGAATCATGATTCCTTCCACTACTTAACATGTATCTGGAAACTATGTCTTTTATAGTCGTCTTACTTGGTACCATAGATCTCTAGCTCAAAATAAAAAGAGAGAGAGAGAGAGAGAGAACTTGCGGTAGAATTCATTATTATTATCATTATCGCCTTCTTTTGAAGATTTATTCTGATTTTTTTACGAACCTGAATCAACAAAACTAATGCTTCTACCATTTGAAACTTCTGCAGAGGTTAGCTCAATGCAAGCAGAAGCTTGATGAGATGTTGCATTGACATGTCCTTTTTTAAGCATTAGGTAGCATCAAATTCTGGCTTTTATCATAACTAATATCTGGTGTATTAGCCCCCCTTTCCAACTCAAATGATTGTACACCCTTTTTTTTATGCTTTCCAGGGGCATCTGTTTGCATTTGCACTACCATTTACATCAAAGATTGTGTCGGTTATAATGTCAGACCAATAGCTCAGAAGGTTAGCTGCTGTTCCACTGGATTTTTCGTATGGTTTGCACTAACCTGGTAGTTGTATGCCCCCCTGTCTACGTCCTGGTAATCTTTGGCAAAGATGGTGAACATTCAATCCTTGTAATAGATAGACAGAAAGAAATAAGGGACTTTCACTCATTTATGCTTGTATTGGGAAAATATGGTGTGCAAATTTGCCCTTTTTTTTTTTCTCTCGAATTTGATTATTTTCTTCGGGGTGCTTGCCATTATAGGTTTTTACGTCCCTTTCTCTCTGATGGAATGTAAAGAAAAATAGCAGTAATCGAATGCCAAGGAAACCTGAAAGAAAACGATTTGCATGCTTAACCCATCACACCAAAGAGTCCCTGAATCCAAGTTAAAAAGATAAAAAAAAAAAAAAGTCAAACCGGTTAAAATTTTTGATTTTCAGTTCAATTGGTTAAATCGATTGATGCATTAAAATAAAATTTTAAATACTTTAAAATAAATTTAATGTTAAATAAACATTAAATACAGTAAATAATTAATAAAAATATATATTTGATTTAATAATATGATTTTTAATATAAATTAAAATAATAAAATTTCAAATCTCATTAATTAAAAAAGAAATTAAAAATATATATACATCAAACTGATTTTTTATGGGTTTTTCCATTTTTTAATGGTTTTGACCAATTAAATCTATTTCTTACCCATTCAACTTATACCCAATTTTATATAATATACCAAACAGACTAAACATTCGATTTTGAATCCAATCGGTCAGTCTGCATTTTTGATCCATGCCTAAATCAGCCTCCTTTAGGGATGACAAGCCCACCTGCCCTTTAAAATAACCTACCATTAATGGGGCAAAATGAGCTATCAAGACCTATGGCCCGGGATTTGAAACGATAAGGCCCCTTACCAAAGACTGAAGAAAACCAAAATAGGCCTTGGGTGGGAGAGGGGATATTCATTGAAGTCCTGCATGAAAGTGAAATGGACGACAAAGACAAATTTGTCTTATTGGGAACACAATGAAACGATTTTACAACAAGAATAAGCTTGAAAAGGTAAAACAAAGCAAGCTCCTATCAAAAGATGCATTATAATTTAATTGAACAATGAAATCCATTCAACAGAAGTTTAAAACGCCGATGATACAAATTGAGAGGACCATTACTTCATATTTCTAACTAAAACAGTGGAAAAGTCAGCACGGCAGCTTACTGTCAGATCATCATATGCCTTATTACCTGAACCAAGACACGTTCGAGCTTCGAGTCTCTTCTATCCCTAATGAACTTCCCAGAAGCCATCATCACTGCCCTCAGTAACCAAGACGCTTTCATTAGGAGAGATTGCTTCTGAGTCGGCAACATTAGTAGGGCAACTATCTTATACCTTGCTGCCATTGTCGGAAGCATTAGAATCCGAGTTTAAATTGACAGAATTAAAATCAACAGGAAGGGTTGGCATGGGTTGTGGTGGGGCTGCCGATTGACGATTTCCCCTTGTCCAAAATGCAGGCATCCTCTTGTCATCTTCCCTCATCCTCTCAGCATATTTATCGATGTTAAAACCTGAATCATCATTTCCACCAAATGCAGACTCCAGCTTCTCCATATCGAAAAGATCCTCCATTATTTTCTTGCTATCAAGATCATCGGAGTAAACAAATTTTACTTTGTTCTGAGTCTTTGGCTCTAGAAATGGTTTGACCACCTGCAAAGGAACAGATTCCCAATATTAAATCAACACAACATAAGAAGATGTCCTTAGAATAACAAAACTACAAAGGAAACAAAAATAGCATTAAACACCATCCAGAGTTATCTCCAGGAAAAGACAAAATCGGTAAATTAAAAGAAGGGGAAGGAGATGCAGTGACATAAGAAAAAAAAGTTTGCATAGTGCTGGATTTAAATGTTGGAATGAAATTTAAATTGCATATTTATATTGACATGAAAAACAATTAATATAGAAAAACAACTAGAGTGCTGAAATGTTTCAAACTAGCATTGGCTGAAAACCTAAAGGAGACATGTAAGTTAAAGAATCATAATCTGGATCTCTTCAAATCTTCACAATCTCTAACTAGGAACCATGTATACAAATCCCATATTAACACCAGCAATCACATACTGTTTACATATAGATCTCTGTGCCCTGTGCATAATCAGGTGTGCATATTTTTCAGAGACGTACTAAGAAGCCCACAGGTATAGTTTTATTTCCTTACAAAAGAAAAGAAAGAAAAAAAAAAAAAAAAAGGCAGGTGAAAAAGAAAAGAGGAAGAAATGTCAAAATGGGTTACCGTCCAGAATGGTTCAAAGAACTTGGGTGGGTTGTATAGTATTGCCACGCCTAGACGCTCTGGATAATGGTCTTGTAAAACATGTGCTGTTTCCCGTGTCACCTTCACTGATATATGTGACATGTTGAAGCCATTGAAATCAATTAACCAGACCATCTGTTCCTCGTCAGGTGGAAGATTTAAAATTGCATTCTCCATGCAATAAACCAAATATCTAATCTGTCCTTTTGTTGATTTTGAGTTCTGCAGTCAAAAAGAACTTAACTAAGTAGTCAAGGCTAACCAATGTGCAGTTAATATGTGCTTACTAATCTGTAAGACACCAGTGCAGTGAGCTTTTTCTTTGGACTTAATAAGTGCTGAAGAGGCATAGAAAAATCCTATTGTTGGGACAAATATGGGACACCACCATGACCAAAAAGAAAATTCTTAAACTGTTAGATTGGGGTCTATCTTATATCTTCATCTTTTGTTTCTTCATTTTTTCCTCTGATGTAGAATAAGCTTCACAGTGAACTCTAACACCTTTCACTCAAAGTTGCTTTAACTTTTATGTGGTACCAGATCTAAAAATTGCACAAGAGATAAGGAAGTCAGATGGAACCTGGCAACCAGGTCTCATGACAAGAACTGTCCTTCCATGCTTGTCTTTATAATTTGATCTGTAGATCTTCCCTGTCTCAGCTTCATGAGCGACCTCTTCCTACATCATACAAAAAGAACAAAATCTTGAAAACATCATATGTCAAAAGAACAAAGTTTGACCTGAACCAGCTATTTATTCACACAGAATGACAAAGCCTGACCTGCCAAGTGACCAGAGTTCAGCCCTAATAAGTAGACTGAACTTGGTTTACTCTTTAAGGTTAAATCCAGAGGACTTAAGTTCCTAATTCAATGAAAAATTCTAAAAGCATGAAAAGAAATGCAAAAGAATGCACAACTACTAAGAAAGATCATCAGGCCACTGATTGTCAATAGCCTAGCACCCTCAAATTTCAAAATAAAATGAAAAACCTGTTACAAGCAGACTGCATAGGTCAAAATCCTGCATTGCATTTGGCACCTCCTGATTCAAAACTACTAATACATAGGAGGATGAATTGTAGCATACCCACTGAATCTCCTCTGGTTTGTATTCAGCTCTCCACTTTAAGGTCTCTTTTAGCATTTTAGTTGCCTTCTTGACATTCCAGTTTCGTGCCCTTAAATACCTTGCGATGGCTGCATCAGAACAATAGATGGCCAACTTCTCAGGCAATGGTCCGATCAACCTTCTTATCTCAGTAACCTGCAGATATCAAAAGGTTTGACACCTTGACTCTCCATAACATATAATTAGCTTTTGACTGCTTCAACTTTCAAAGCCAATGATAGGTCAAAATGATCATCTATGACTTACTAAGGATAGGAGATCATATAAACAGACGATACCTTTGCCTGCTGCTCTTCAGTTGTTACATACTTCTCACAGCCATTTGATGAGGATTTCTTTAATCCGGCACTCATAGTTGAATAGATCTCTCCCTGTATGTTAACAGTTAAATGCTTCAGAAGTGTCATATCAATATCATCGATCTTGTCACTACATCTACATTTTGCATTTCAAGAGCAAGCTTGCGTAAGAAAAAAACAAAACCATAATCTTATTTGAAGAGAAACGAGAAATTGCATATGATAATGAGTAAAATGACTTTCTTCTCCCACTAGAGCTGAATAAAACTTTTCAATGTTGCACCTTTTTTTGTATATGAAGTGCACATTCAAATTTATAAAATCCTTAGGCCTTAGCAAATATTTGCACGTGTCTCTGTGTGTGTGTATGTGTATGCATGTTTGCCTATCCTACCTTAACTAACTATCCATAACATCAGCTAGCATCAGACTGGTCTTTAATACAGCTTTTCTTAGTCTATTTCCTTTTTCCCTTTTTTTTGTTTTTCCCCTCTTTACAGCCTTTCAGAGTGTGAAATAGCTGACCAGATTGCAGTTCTCTTGCCAGAGATATACAAATGCAAACAATTTCAGTAAATTTTCATCCATTCTTTCCCATTTAACTGAACCCAGTAATTGTTCTGCAATTTCCCCTTTTGATCATAGCAATTTCTACTGATCATCCATAACAGGAAACAAGATTACTGAAAGTCATAGGGAACAACATAATTGAAATTAGTGAGTGATCCGTTTGATCAACCAAGTGACTTTAAAACAAAATTTACTTCAAACTGGACAGCAACTAGGTAAAACCAGAGAGCAAAACCCAAAAATGTTGAACCCTTGTCTAAGCTAAAACATCTTCTATAGCAAGACAAAAGCACCTACATATTACTATAGAATCCGATCCACATAACACAAGCCGTTCTCAATTACTTCTCAACTCTTTTTTGCCTTTGTTGGTACAACAATACAGCCAATCAAAGAAGAAAATAATTAGCGTGGCATTGAAGTCTGCATCTGGGATTGAAAAATTCAACCGAAACATTTCAAATCATAGGCATGGGATCCAAATCACATTATTTACACTTCATGATAAATTTAATCCATAGCATAAACTTTTGGATACAGAAAAGTCCAACCAGGTTAAAAATAAATGAAAAAGATAGCAAAAAATCTCTGCAGTTCAAAGTAAACAAAATGTCAAAGATCAAAAGACCAGTAGTAAGTTGTATTTATGGTAAAAAGGAGCAACTAACCTGAATAATTCAAGGAAAAATGGAGTAAGGAATGGGATATTCAACTTCGCCCGGGGGGGGGGGGGGGGGGATTGCAAGTTCAGATGGTAAAAATCATAGAAAAAGGGTCAACCCTGAGAAGGGTATCCCTTTAAAATAAGAATGGCGAGGTTGGCTTGCTTGCTTGGATTATGGTATGTACTTGGATCTACTCATGCAATCAATTCAAGAAGCCGGGAAATTTGGGGTCCCTTCCCCCCTCTTTTGTTTTTTAAGCTGTATTTTTGGCTGGTGGCTTGCTTTCTAACTTTTCTAGAATGGTGGTCCACATTAGCAAATTTTTCATTATTTTTGGTTTGGTGGACTTTTGCGACACCTCTTGGTAGATACTGGGGTTTAAACCCAAAAAATACAAATTGAAATGTGTTTACGTTTTGGAATCCGGTTATTTTAAATATTAATTATATAAATATACTAAGCATATAATAATTAAAATATGATTATATTTTATAAAATTATATACTTTAAATTATTAATATTTATATAAATAAAAAATATTTTAAATATAATTTTAATATAAAAAATATACGAAAATCAGTGTCAAGCAAGAAAGGTTGGGAAACCAGACATACTATGAAATAAAAAA
The DNA here is from genome assembly GCA_038381775.1 of Adansonia rubrostipa. NCBI lineage: Eukaryota > Viridiplantae > Streptophyta > Magnoliopsida > Malvales > Malvaceae > Adansonia > Adansonia rubrostipa. The sequence continues at coordinate 20,395,126 of JBBYHM010000019.1, read as the reverse complement.
GTTTATAGATGTTATCAGAAAAAAGAATAGATTATGATAATGGATTACGGGAATGTCCCTGGAAAGATATGCCCCATTACACTAATAATAATGGATTACGGATGCCCCTAGAAAGATTTACCCCATTACACCCTGTTTTTTATCAGTAGTTTAGTTTCCCTTATTTGGCAGTTTATTAAAAGTTCGTTTAAAGCTCCAGATCTCTTTGGTTTTGACAGCAAAGCTTAGAACATTTGGACATTTTCGTGGCGCCCACAAAATCTTACAACCCTGTCGGTATGGAGTACAAGGCACGTGCACAAAGAGTAAAAGGACAATACGCAAACAGGAGCCAGTTTTGGGTTTTAATTTTTTTTATTCTAGCTTCAATCTTACTTGATTCTGTTTAAAAATATAAAATTTTAAAAAAATTATATTTTATTATTTAAATATTTTTATAATTAAACTTAAATAACAATATTAATTAAAACTATGAAATAATTAAAACCAACCTCTAATTGCTAGCTTTTAGATGGGTTTAATATATAAAATGTATATGTTCATTAGTAAACAAATTCGAGACACTTTCTCACCATTACTTCACCAGATCCGTAATGCGTAGGAATTACACTGTCCCAGAAGGACATAATCGTATCATTCAAAAGTTCGCTCCACTATTTTTCAGCGTTTTCAAGAATCTGAAGAAACAGGGCAGCTGAGCTTTGCAAGCAGAGAAGGAAGAGACGAGTTTTGTGACAAAGAATCTATGGTTCCACAGCTGATGAACCCGAAGCTGAAGTCAATTAACTCTTATGAGATTTCCTTGTACAAATTCTGTACTATTCTACTCTATACAGAATTTTGAAGGAAAGTCATACATCTACCTAGTCTTTCGCCTTAGACGACGAGGAACATATATATATATATAAAAGACATTATATTTATTTAACCAACCCGTATCTTGCAGAGCTAACTCAAAAACAAGTCACTTTAGTCCATCTGCATGTTCAAAGAATGTACACGGCAGCTTTTAAACTGTGTTGATTCTCCATAATATCCTGCAATGCAGACCCCTTCGCTAATTGCTAGTCATCCTAAAGATTTTGCAAGCCTTTTGTAAATTTAATGAATGTACAAAGCATCCTTTGAATGTGACTGATCTAAATGAATTCACATTCCCATACGAAAGTGCCAGCCGCGTATCGTGGAAAGTGATGCAGAGTCGAAGAGCCCAAAAAAAAATAAGCATGATTGCCCATCTGTGTTATCAAAGACTTCATCCAAGGAATGGCAGATTGGGACCATTTGCTCTCAGTTACCAAGCTCAGAGACCTTTGTTTGTCAGTCAATCCGTGATGCCAGCATTCAGTTCCTGGATTAAACATCATTAATTATATGTAAAACAGTCACAATGATCACATATGAAATTTTACATTAGAAGTTGTTCCGTCCAAAGTTCTGGCGTGATGATATATTTCTCACCTTTGAAGCCTGTAAACTGGTGGGTGGATCTGGGGTATGATTTCATACATCCTACCCCAAAATCATCTACCTGCTAGCAAGAAATAGCAGGAATCAATTTTGCAGGCGGCTCAGATTTGAGCAGGAGTTCATTGGTGCCCCATGCAAATCCTCTCAACTTGTTCATCTTAGGCGATTATCAGACAGAATTCTGACTCCAACTTGCCACAATTGTGCAGAGCTGAACTGATTATATCAATACTCGATCCTTGTGAAGCCATGAACCATACACAAATTTCAATCCCAAGGATTACAAATAAACTTTTTGCTCCAAGGCTCTTCAATTTGCAGAAACAATTCGTAGACAACCAAGTAATGGCTAGGAATCTCTTTTCCCCATTGCACCAGCAGCATTTTGCTTCTTCTGTATACCATATTGCCAGGCATCTCTAGATTTATCACCTGACTGATCAAAATCATCCAAAGAAGTCTCCATTGGTGGTTTAAATGATCGATAATTTCCATTCCTAAGAATTACTGATGTGCCTGACTTGTCTTCATCTTCCGATGGTGTTCCTGACCTGGAGTCCATGTGCATATCTAGTGATCTATGTCTTGGTCCAGCAGACCTTAAACCCCTCGTATAAGCCTTACCCTGTGACGGAGAGTAACCAAGTCCCCTTGGCCCTGAAAATTCTTTGGAGAGCAAGTCTTTTGTGAAATCCTTGGGGAGAGAATCCATGTCCATATAACAATTCCTAGCTTTGGCGTCAGCAATTAAGGCTGCCCAATCATCAGATTGCACCAGAGCACTGGCGTTGCCCATAACCTGCTCAAACATCATGTCAATTCCAGAAAATAAATACAACATAAAGCAGTTGGAGATCGATCTGAACTCAAATATAATAGCATATAAGATTAGAAGAAAGAACTCATACCCACAAAGCCCTTCTAGCACGAGTAAGAGCAACATTCATTCGACGAATGTCTGCAACAAAGCCCACCCCATGACTTGAGGCACGGACACAAGACATAATGATAACATCACGTTCCTGGCCCTGGAATGCATCTACAGTATTAATATATAAATCCTTCCCTTCCTCTGATTTTATAACACCATCAAATTCACGTTGTAGACATTTCAGTTGCAGCTTGTATGGTGTTATTATACCCACCGTGACTTTTGGTACACCCAAAGATTTTAAAGTTTTCTGTAGATGCTCATACAAGCGCAAACAAAACCCTGCTTCATGCACATTCTGATATGAAACAGATCCACCTCTATGGGACTCCCGGCCATGGGTAATATCATAAAATAAGTAAGGTTTAAGTAAAGGGTCCTTGTAGTAAACCTCGTCAGGTAAGTTGGCAACACTTTCACTATCAGTAAGACGTCCTTGGTAGAAGTACCTAGATGGAAAATCCCTAATTTGGGGATGCATCCTATATTGCACAGATAACAACATAGTTGGGCATCCTGCTTGCTGGAACCTTTCAAAAAGACTTCTACTGTATAAGAGGGTCCCAGCAGCCTTGCTGATGACTGTTGCAGGAAGCTGCTGGGGATCCCCAACAAGTACACATCTTGCTGCCCCAAGAGAAAGCGGAGGAAGTACTGCAACTTCACTGGCTTGAGCAGCCTCGTCAATGACAACCATATCAAAACCATGGGTCAGGCGAGAGAACAACTTACGCCCGCTACTTGAGACAGTAGTGAAAACAATCTCAGCCTCATTGGCAAAACTTGCCTCAAGGTTAGCACGGGCTTCTTCCAAGTTGAAGTTACTGCCGACACGGAACTTGGCTTCTAAAATGAGAAGGCGAGACATCTCAACTAGAACCTTATCTCTGTTTTCAACGACTGCAGCCAGGTTCTGCAACAATACATCTCGGTTCTGGTCCCGAGCAACAAGAATATCAGGGTCAACACCAACAGATCCTTGGGACCGAACAGTAGCAGCTGCAGCAGTAAGTTCCCTTTGGAGATTAGCTATCTGCTGAGATAACATAGCTTCACGGGCCCTTAAAGCGTTCATATGACCAGAAATTTCTTCACGACTCTTGAGGAGAAGTTGTTCAGTTCTCCGCTCAACAGAAACTGCCTGGGCAGCCCGTGTTTGAGAGTCTATCCCAACTCGGGCCACATCCGGACGGTAGATTTTCATCTCACCATCAATAAATCCTCTATCAAGAACACGTGCAAGAAGCTCATCGGTTGCAGCATTAGAAGGAGCACAAACTAGCATTCTGGGTTTTGGGCAGAGTTTTGGAAGGGTGCGGAAAAGATTCTGGTCCATGTTCTGGAGGACTTCATCAATCGATCCCATTGCAACATTGTCAGGATTGCTCTCATTAGCTTGTTTATAGCTCTCAGGTGCTAATTTCTTAAGCAAAGAGGTATAATAGTGTTGATATTGAACCAGATGGATGACATTTAACATCCCCCAGACTGTATGCGTCTTACCTGTTCCTGGAGGCCCTTGAACAAGTGTAAAAGGCCATGGCTCTTGCCTCTTTGTCACCCCACTACTTGTTCCAGCAGCAGTATGCGTAGCTGCCCACTGGATTGCTGCAAGCTGAGGCCCATTAAAGGTCCTATGTAAATAATCACTAAAATTTGGCGTGAAGCATTCGGGCATAGCTGGGGATTGCTGCTCATATTTTGGAAAGTGATCTGGACTCGGTTTAAGGATTGCAGTTTGCATCTGTGCACAAGACAAACTTCGTTAACCCTAATAAGGTGCAAAGCAACAAGATCTACATCTAGCCACAGAAATCTTTAATAATAATAATAATATAAATACCTGGGAATTAAGACGACAAAATGCATGCAATGCCACATACTCACGCTGGGTAGTTGCAAGAGATCCAAGAACAGTTAGATACCAGAGAGCCCTGGGTTGAAGTTTCCGCAGAATGTGATCATCATCAACCTTGCTGTAAAAATTAATATGTTGTTTTAACATTAAAAAGGGGGAAAATAACGCTTAAGAAAATTTGGCTAAAGTATACAGCCTAAGGATACAGGTGTATTCAAAGCCACAAAATATCAATAAGTGATATTTCTCTAAATACCTGCTTGAATCATAGGAATCACCAACATAAAAGTGAAGGATTGCACCAAGGGGATCACGAGTATCAATGGGTATGTGTCGCCTAACAGTACCAACCACACGTCCAGTAACCTCAGAATCTTCGTCTTCTTCCATTGAAGAGATGCTGTTGCGCTTGGTTCTAACTGCTTGACACAAGAAATAAATAAATATATATATATATATATATATATATATCTTGTGTGTGTGCCTGTGCCTAAATTTGTAATTATTCCTAAATAAATCTGAAAAGAAGTCTTATTCCAATGTCATACCTGATCCAGGCCTAGGGGCTGATAAAACAGCAACATCACCCTCCTTAAATACCCACTTGCATTCGTTAGCAGGAAGAACTATCACATCATACCATCCTAAACCAATAAAAGCAAATTTCTGCCAATTAATAAAACTGGTATATCTTGATCACAACAATAATTGACCTTGTTTCTACTCTGTAAACAAAAGGTTATCCAGAATCAAATGTAATAATTGTCAGACTTACTAAATCCCGCAATCAACAGTAGCACTTTATCACCTAAGATAAAGACTACAAAGATGTAGAATACAAAGAGTAATCAGGCATTTTTACCTCTTTCTCGCCTTTCAATGTTTTTGATACGGACCATTATATGTGTGTCTCTCGAGGCTGATTCAGCTAACTCTTCCCATGTGCTGTACAGTTGTGCACGGCATTCCTCAAAAAGCAGAGGCTCAAATACTCTGACATAGTCTTCTACAGATTCAAACCGCCCAGGAACACACCGAAGTTCAGTATCCTCTGATGCATAAAGTGATAAAATTAATTGTAATGCATAAGGACTTGAAGTCCATAAAAAATTTAATAAATAAACAGAAGGAAAAGATTTTTTTTTTTTTAAATAAAAGAAACAAAAAAACAAATTAGAGATGAATGGATAGTCAACCTAACCCTCGAAACTAGCAAGACAATCATAACATAGTGGATAATTACATATACCTAGCAATGATTAAATGCAATCTAGAAGCTGCCAACCAAAAGCAAAAAGGTGGGGAAAAAAAGCAGGAAATTTCTTCAATTGCTTCAGAAAATCAATCATGTTACTACAAAAAAGAAATGGTTCTGATCATATATTTTAAATTGCATCGCATTGACTAAATATGCCTTCTTTTACATTATTGTATACCAATGGCTTCATAAATCGTACGAATTATTAGGGCTCAATTAACGTTCTAAGGCTTAAGTCTTAACAAATAGTAGAATGTGTACCCAGAGAAATCTCCTACAACATGCACATACCAGCAATAAAAACTCCAATGGCTGTCTATTCAACTACAAAATTCTATTAAACAACTTCCAATTCAAAAAGCAATAATTGCGTAAATGAGTGAACTAGAAAACTACGCAGATATGCCACATAAATGCTCTCTGCAGTAGGAATCCTCTCAGAAATAACCAGATAATGGGAACAAGTGCTCATAGATATTGCAAACAAATCAGTAGCAACAGTGCAATTAAAAGCCAACTTCCACTATAAAAATATACATCTCATCACCTTCCATGTCCTTTGAGCGTTACCATTCTCATAGAGTGATAATTGAAGGGACATGGACAACTGGCATGAGAAAAATAAAATGGAAACTGTAAAAGCAAGCAGGAGAAAAAAATGAATATCTGGAATCAAGAAGTTTAGAAGTAGTCTACAACTATCTAAAAATCTGTAAAGCATATACCTGGGTGATGCCAAAACTTTTCATTGGTCACCTCTCGTATAAGGCGTTCCACAGATGTGTCTTGATATGAGGTACTAGCCATTGTCTTTTTAGAGGCAAAATGTTTCTTGTTTACCATCTTTGTGTCCACAGAGCTTTGGTTGATTGGAGCTAGCTTTCTATTAGAAAACTGTGAATTCTTAAGCTGCCTCGAATCTATAGGTTGCTTCCATGAACTCTGTCTTGGAATGGGTGTTAGATGAGCCTCCGAAAGATCAGTGTCACTGTTTAACCTCCTAGGCCTGGCAAGTAGTCCAGAAGTCGTATCACCATTACATTCAGCTTTAGGATCACATAACTCCACTGCAGGATTGCTTCCATCATTACATTGTAAATCAACTTGCTTCTGATCCTCATTTATTGGCTGCCCTTGTTTTTCTGCAAAACGTTCACCACGTGCAAGATTAGTACGAACTTCTTTCACAGTACGAGTAATAACTGGGGCTGGAAAGTTCGGCCTTCTTGGAGTAGAAGTTTTTATAGGACCAGCTTGTTTGACATCTTCCAAATTAAGAAACATTGTCTTCCTATTCCGTTTCTTTCCCAGCATTGCTTCTTTCTGCAGGTCTATCTTCCGCTTTCCAGGATTATTCGCACACTTAAGTGCATGACTAGCTTCAATACCTTTAACTTCTCTCTGTTTTGGCACCAAGCAAGGTTCTTCCTGACCGTCAATGGATATATCACCTTTACCATAGCCTTCTGAATTTCGGACACTGTTGCCTTTATAATAATTCAGATTTTGGTCCGGTCTTAATGGAGAATGACTGTTTTCAGCTGCACTAGCACTTCTAACAGTTACACCAGAAGCATTAGAATCCATCAATTCCTGTACACCTTGCTCTTGTGAAGCTTTAACATCTTCATGCAGACTACTATTTCCGTATGCATCAGCAGAAGCCTCAGCATCAGACCATTCACCTTCTTCTCTTTCCATAACTTGAGCACTGGCAGAACCTGAAACAGATGAAGCTGCTACATGTGCCTTCATCTCCCCACTGTCATTTGACTTTGAAGAAGATGATGCAAAATTGAAATTCTGATCACCTGTACTTCTGGCTTCAACACCTACTTCAGGGCATGGAGAAGCTTTAGGCCGAATAAAAGGCTGAAAACCAGAACCTGCTGACGCATGTGAGAATGCATGGTTGTTGACTATTCGTTGAGAACCTGATGATGTCACAAACAGGTCAGAAGCATGGGGATTTGCAGATGGAAGTGCCTTTTGTGGCTGGAAGCAGGCAGCACGATCAATCTCCTCATCATCTTCGGCTGGGGGTTCATTAAGATCAAATAATAGTCTTCCTCGGGAGCCCATTTCATATATAAATGCATACAAGCTATATGACTACTCTGACAAAATCTAACTGGATATACTTGTGGTTTTGTTTCAGCAAGAAATGGACATGACATACCAAGCTGTAAATATGGCAAAAAATCATCAGCGTGACTAGTAAAGATAACTCTAGAAGCAGGTAGCTTAAGAAAACAAAGTCCAGTTAAGAAACACAAGTTTGCACATCTGGTAAGAAACAAGAACTAAATTTAAGAAGCTAGGCAATGCATTTGCTATGTATTTCAACCAAAAAGTATGCAGACCTTCTATCATGAAACAAAAACCAAATGAAAACCAGCTTGACTGTCAAATCAACACATGCACATACATACAAATAACTTGTATTGATTAATAAACAGTTCCAAAAACAAATCTACCAAATCTACGATTCCAAATAATATGCATCAAAATCATTCAAAACACAGCGTAATAAAATAAATAAATAAAAGCAATCACAATAAGGCAACAACATTACTTTCAGAGGTGCATTTAAACTCAAGCAATACCAATCAACAGTCCATAGTACCCAAGATAAAGAAATAATTTCACTTAATTGGATGCAATGCGAACATTACCAGAAAAACCTGAAGAACTTCATCCGACCCCAATTATAACCAACTTAAATTTTAAAACGAACGATTAGAATCACAAGATCCCTAAAGTAGGCTAAACCTAACTCAATCTCGATAAGCACATAATAGTTTCACCTAATTAACCCTAAGATCGTCCCCAGATCGAAACTCCCTAAACCAATTAAAAAAAAAAAAACTAGGGTTTTAAACAAGCATAAAATATAAATATTTGAGGCTCCGTTTTCGTTCCTTTCAAGTCCGTGAATTTTAGAAAGTCCATAAATTGAAACCTTTCGCAGATCAGAATAAGAAACCTAATAACTTCTTAAAACAAGTCAAAAGATTTATTATCCAAACAATGCAATCATTCAAAGGTCAAAGTTTCAGTTCTTCGATTCAACACCGTCTAATTTCATTCCTCCAACAGTTTTCCAATATTTGATATGTATAATAAATCCCCAAAAAAAACAAAACTAAAAATAAAATCAGTTAAAGAAGAGAGAGAATTTCCTTTTTTTAATAAGTTTAATTTCAATTTATTATTCTTTTTTTTTACCTCTTGAGAGCTGCAGAGAAGATAGCGAAACAAAGAGATTAGAGAAATACGGAGAGAATATGAAGAAGCTCTTCCTATATTGAAAAATAGAATGCAGATTGTGAAGGGAGAAAAGGGGTTTATATAGGAAATAACGAGCCCATCTAACCGGCCGGTTTTTTCTCCGTTCAAATTTTAATTATTTTCCCGTCATCTTTTCAAAAAATAAAATTATTTAAAAAAAAAACTAAATCCCATGCCTTTTTTCTTTGATTATTTTTGTTTATCCCACCTATGATACTGAATTTACGGAAACCACCTCACATAGAACCAACCGAGTAGGGGATCTTGGGGTAGGATTTGGGGTAATGATAGGAATTAAAGAAAAGAGAGGATCTGTTGGACAAGCCGATGTTAGTGTGTGGTTTAGTTTGCGTGCAAACAGTCCCAGGGAAAAATCCTGTGCATTCGAGATGTAATGGCCGTTGATTTTGCGTGGGGTCCATATAGATCCCAGGTGATCATCGCCGGGATAATTGCGTGCGAGAAATTGAAAAAAAAAAAAAAAGTGACGCACGTGTTAGGGTGGTGAGAACCTGCAATTTTCGATGTATTGGAGGGTTAATTTCGTCAATCTGGAGGGAAACTGAGGTAGTCTCCCACGTGCGTTTCAAGGTGGAGGGGGGTCACGGTCCTATCATATAAGAGCGAGCTGTTCTTCCTATTTTCTCTCGTGCCGCGTGCGGTTGACGACGTCCTTTATTTACGAAACTGCCATAATGATGGTTAGGTGCGTGAGAGAAATAAGACTTTTTGCTCAATTAGAGGAAGAACAATTCATATGCTTTCCTTTCTTTATTAACAAAAAATAATAACTACTTGAAGAAAAAACCGTTTTTTTTTTTTTACTGTACTTACCAAGGTTTTGCCTACCTCATTGTCCTTTAATTTTTCCAAAAAAAAAAAATATCAAAATGGAGTTTAAAAAAAAGGTTTAATGGTCATGACTCATGAATCATGAGTCATCAGTCATGATAAAACAAAAAATTAACCGTTTTCAATGCACGATGATACAAATATAAAATGAAATGACTATTATATCCTCATGTTTATGCTAATGTCCAGAAATCTTAAGCATTTTAAATATCAAATCTTAGTTATTTGAAATCAAAATTAATTAGTCATCAACTAACGCTTTCTAATTGGAAAAAAAATAAAAATAAAAAAAGTTAAGTCTACGCATTTCACTATTTTTGAATAGAGAGGCAAAAGAAATGGAAATTGCAATGACTAATGTACTTACCTTTTTTTTTTTTTAGAAAGTAAAAGTATTTTTGTAATTTCACAGGGAATGCTATTCATAATGTTTTTTTTTTATATTAAGGATGGAGCATGAGGATATTATTTGGACTCGAACATTAATTTATTTGTTTTAATTAATGGATTAGAGGAAAAAGATTATGAAAAAAATTATTCGACTTTTTTAGTATTTTATTCATCTTATTAAGTTGTTACTAATTGAGTATTTATTTAGATGGTACGTATATTATTTTAAATTTTTAAAAATCTAGAAATTTAGAAGAGTGAAATGAGTAATGTCTTTTTTTTTTATAACTTCAAAAAATAGTTTAAAACGGCATGTGTGATATTAAGGAAACATATATAATTTATTTCAACTTTTTATTGGGATTTTGATTGAATTATTATTATTATTATTATTATTATTATTATTTGTGAATTCACTCAAGAGAAGTTGAGTCATGAACGATCTTAATTACGAATTTATTAAATAATTATTTTTTTTTTTGTTAAGTAGTTTGTCCGTAGTAACGATGTCAGTGTCATTACTCCCAATATTAAGTTCTTCCATGAAATTTAAATGAGGCTTTGGATTATGCGGTGAAATGATGAAAAATGTCCACAAAACCATTACTATTTGAATTAATTTTACAAAATATTAGGTTTTTTCCCCCATGCTTTGACTAATTAAATTTTATTTTTCTTAAAAAATATTTTAACAATATATTTCATGTATATAATATACATGTATATGTATATTTAAATATATATATTTTATTATAGTTTTCTAAAATTTAAATTTTTCTTTAAAAAAAAACAATCAACTCATTCTATATTTCATTGAAATAAAACTTGTAGAGAAAAAAAAAAATATATATATATATATATATAAAAAGAAATTGAAAAGGCAAACTAACTTCATATCTACCTATAATGATATTAAAGAAGTAAAATCTTCCTCGTCTACCGGCCCAACTAATATTTTTTTATTATATTTTGTGACTTTTTGTGCCTTTATAATTTATTTTAATTCAATAAATTTAAAAAAAAATTAAAATTTATCAAAAAATAAAAAATTAAAAAAATTGAATTATAAATTTAAAAAATTAAAATTTATATGATAATATTTTGTGACTTTTTGTGCAATTTTTCATTTATTTTAATTCAATTATTAGTAAAATATGATAAGTTTATAAATAAATTGATTCTAGAAATATTGAATTGATATGAAAATATTTTTGATTTTTTTATCACTTTAATTGAATTTTATTTTAATGGCAGAAAATATGAAAATTTTGAAAGTTTTATTTTTTTTTCAAATATTTAATTTTTTAAAATATATGAAGTATTTAAATAAAAAAATATAAAATTGAATAAAAAGTTTCCTTTGGGTTTTATTATATGGTTTGATATTCAATGATCTATTTATTTATTTAATGAAAAAAAAACAAAACACAGATAATGAATTAAGCAAACCAATAATTATTATTTGATACAAAAGTAATTCTTAATTTTTATTTATTTTATTATCAATTTTGTAATGCAAATTATGTGATAAATCGATAGACTATACAAACTTATATTGAATATTTTTAATAATAATTTATCTTTTATTATATTCCTACCCATGTTTTTATAAAATATTACTTTTTATTTCGTTAAAAATTTATATTTAATTTATTGATAATATATAAATATATATAATATCAATAAACGATAGATCAAAGAACGCTATTTCATTAAAAATAAAATTATTTATAATTACTTTTAAAATTTTTTAATAAAATAATAATATTTAATTTATTAATAATATATTAATTTAAATATAATTAATATATTAAATATAAATTCTCTTAAAATTGCATTTATAACCACATTCTTCCAGAACTGAAGCTGCCAATCAATTTAATTAAAATGGCAACCTCAATTACCTATAAATATATATATATATATATATATATATATATATATCAATTAATTTGTCAACACACGAGCTAACCGTCATGGATGACGTTTTGTCAAATCCACAATAATTAAAGCCTTCGATGAAAGCTTTTCCTCTTACTAAAAACTGATAAAGTGAAAGATAAATATCAACCAGAAAAAAAAAAAAAAAAAAAAGAGAACAATCATTGTAAAATTTATGTATATTTAGATTTAAAAACCATTTTTAAATGTTTGACATTTAGTATCAAGGAAGTGGCAATATTTGATTTACTTATAATTAATGACAATAAATGACTAATGTATGAATCGATAAAGCATGGCTAAGGACCACATTTTCCATCGTTTACAAAACTTAATTGTTTTGTCCACATCCTGATGTGGCATAATGGGATTGGAAAACTTTTTCTCATTGCCTTGCACCCTCTCTTTTTTTTTTTTCCCCAATTGTCTTAATTATCCTATAATTTCATGTAACATAATAGTATTTGTTAAGCTTTTGAAATGTAAAAAATACAGAATTCGAAATAAATTGAACGGGTCTTGATATTGTTAGCAAAGTAGTTTGAAAACAAACCCATAATAATTTTATGGAACACATATCATATACAATACTCCAAAACAAATCACATGAGGAAGATGGTAGCTGGCTAGCTAGCTAGCTAGGTAGTGCCTTCTATGATTTTATGACAACCTTCTATTTGTACTTATCGCAGATGGTCAATTTCACCCGTAATTTCCTAGGTTGGCAGACAAATGAAAGGGCAATGAAGGAAGGAACCATAATAATAATAGAAATATATATATATATATATATATATCTAGCATAAGGATCTTGATATATACTTTGTTGCCTTCATTTTTTGTTTAAATCAGAAAGTTTGATTAAGGACTCGTCTTAGGACTGGGGAGATGTTTCTGAAAATGGATTAGAGTTGTCGACGGAGGAGAAGTAAATGTGTTATCGGTGGCGCTTCAATTCATAATCAGACTGTTGGATCACATATTGGGCACCGTTTCTTGGACTAATCCATTTATAGATAGGTTATTCTTGGTGACAGGGATGGATGTTAGTGCAAGCAAACCCTTTATATATATATATATATATATAT
>JBBYHM010000019.1:20359701-20375545 GCA_038381775.1 Adansonia rubrostipa | reverse complement strand
TATTATATTTTTTTGTGTTAGTTTGTTGATTGATTTAATTGAATGATTTTTTATATAAATATAATATACTTATTCTGATTTTAACTTTTCTTATACTTGTAACTTAATTCCTTTTTTTTTAAAAAAAAACAAACGCTGTTATTGGATCAGATTCCTCTCAATATATTCTAACCTTTGTAGGTTTTTTTTTTTTTGGCTATGAAAAAACTATATTTATGTTTATTTTATCAAAGAGGACAAAATATGTCCGAACATAATTATATGTTCCCCACTAAAATGGAAACCCCAGCCAACCCTCATATATGTGCATTATATACGTCTGGACAAAAAACTAGCAATATCTGCCACCTTGCTACAGTTTGCATGTCAATTTCAAGTAAAGAATTTGAATATATTTTTCCTATCAATTTTAATCAATATTTTATAATAACCAATCTTTATTTCCTAGTTATATGGTCTTTTTTTCCTTTTTTTTTTTTTGAGAGAGAGAGAGAGTTAGTCGTATGATTTAGACTTCAACTTAATATCTATATAATTAATTTAAAGAAAATTAACATCATAAGTGGCTAGTATTATATACAGACAATCTTCATAAGAAAAGGAAAAAAAAATTGTTAATTATTATATTTAACAATATATGAATTAATCTTAAAATACATTTAAGATTTTTGTTAACAAGATCCATATATTATTTATTTATGATTAATTAAAGAGTTGATTATAGTAATTAATTATTCCCAAGATATAATTAACTTGAAAAACATTGACCTTAAGTCCTTAATTGTCTTTTTTTTACTATTATTTTTTAATGTGGAATTGTAGATTTCATTATCCAGAACTAGCAGCTAACCAGATAAAGATGTAACCGTTAGCCAATGGGAGTCCATCAAAGTGGGCTGCCCCTGCCCCCACCAAACCTATTTTTCCCCGACTTTTGGTTTTGGTACACCCAACTTTTTTTTTTTTAAATAATTTGAAAATCCAATTTTCAATTTCAGGTTCCGTGGCCCATCCAAAGCATATCACCAAACTAAATGCATGCACCTTTTTTATTGTTAATATTTAAAAATAAAAACATAAATTAATTTGATGTCATCATCTTTAAAATTTGGACGACAAAACTATGCTGCCTTATTATCTTTTGAGATTAATAGATAAATATATTATTATATTATAAATATATATTAAAATTTATTATTATATTTTATTTTAATTAATATTTAATATTATAATTTTGAGATTAGAGTAAATTTATCATTATATTATTATTTGATTAAATTTTATTATTAAATTTTAATTTTTGATTGAATTTTATTAAATTTTAAAGATATGAAATAAAATTAATTTATAAAAATTAAAAAATTGACATAGAATTTTTATTTTATAAAAAAGCTAAAACTTATTTTTTTATCATCTTTTATTAATTATTTTATTAAACTTTGATTATTAAACATAAAATATTTAAAAAATATTAATTAAATTTTATCTTAAAATCACATAAAATCAAAGTTAAATAATAAAATTAGATTAAAAATAAAAATTCAATAAAATAAAAGTAGAATTATAAAATTCAATATTTAATTAAATTATAGTGATAAATATATAATTAATCTAAAAATACAATAATAAATATTAATTAAAATAAAATATATTAATAAATTTTAATATTTATTTACAATATAATGATACATTTACGTATTAACTCTAATTTTTTCACAAACATTTTTATTTGACGACGCCGTGAAAACACGTCCTTCTGTTTTTAATAGCCACAAAAGAAAAGAAAGGCCTGTTGAAGAAAAATTTATGAAATTAAGGATGACTTTCGGTGTACAAATTCATAGACGACTGTTGTTTAAAATTCATTTATTTATTTTTTCTAAATTTAGATTAGAATATAGATATAAACTTATTTTATACTAATTATATTATTAAAATATTATTTTAAGGGGCTTGGGTACATTATACATTCAATTAAATGCTACATAGCCATTCCGCAAACAACAAATTCCAAATCTTAATAAATGACTTGTTGCATGCTTATCTTGAATAATTTTGCAAGTCAATATCAAAGGTTTTTTTTTTTTTTTCATAATTAATTTGTTTGGTGGATTTGGTCGATTGCCAATTTTCTAATTCCACGGTCTATAGCATATCTACAATAAATTGATCATGTACAATAAAACGAAAAAAGTTACAGTTAACCCAAGACGGGAGTTGCGTTATCACAATGTTTTAATTTTCAATATATGAGTGATTTTTTTTTCTGTCATTACCGTATGTAGCCGTCAGTCACTATCAATTTTGGAATTATACTCGAATGAGTATATATATATATATATATATATATATATATTGTTTAATTTTTAATATATTTAAAAAAAATTGTGTTGTCACATTATTTTGAGTACTTTTAGAAAAAAAGAAAAGGTAAGTCTAAAGTGACATGCTTGTTAGCATTGGTTTGTCACATTTTGAATTTTGTTTGTATTAGCAATTGACATTTTGCCATCTTCTTTTTTTTTTTTTCAGGGGGATTAGATAAATCCTATTTAGACAAAAGTTGGTATCTCGAAAAAGAAAAGACTCACACAAACGCACGCATGCGTGCAATTAGATGTAAATTTTTACAGGGGGGATGAATGTTTTGTCACCTAAGCTAATTCAAATAGGATTATTGACATGAGTTCACTTTTATAAAGTATTTTTTATCAAACGTAATTTCTAAGCTTGAATAACTCAAGGTTCGGTGCATTTGTCTTCAAAAATATTTTTTTCTACCTAAATAATGTTTTTATTTTTACAAGTTGAAATCAGTTTGTTAACCGTAGTTCTTGTTAATTAAGATTAAAATTTGGGCATTAATTTTATGGTGAAAAGTAACTTTGAAAGGGCCCATGGATTTGGTGCATTTAGCCACAAACAGCTAGCTGAAGGCGTGCGTTAGCAGGCTGTCCCACTCCCATTATCATTTTCAAGCAGCCATTGCTAAGTGGCACTTACGCATTAATCAGCGAGGAAAACCTTGCCTTTCACTGATCCAACATGATGAGAAATAAAAAATGGAAGCTATATAATGTTTTTTTGCAGACAATGGACCAATAAGCCCCACCCTTTTCTTTTGCAAGCATAGTCAATTATTAATTAAATGAACCAAATTGCAAATTTGAATCATACCAAAAAAGTAGTAAGTAAAATAATTTTGAGTTTTAAAATTTTAGGTTTAATTTTAGGTTATTTTGAGTTTAAGTTATTTTAGTTTTTAATTATTTCAGATTTTAGTCATTTCAGTTTTGAGTTAATTAAATTTGACATTCGATTTAATAAACCTTAAGTCATTTTGAATTAAAGTCATTTTAAATTTAGGTTAATCATGTTCAATACTCAAGGTAATCGATTTTAGATCAATTAAATTTAATAATTAGATTTATCAAATTCGATCATTTTAAATTTGAATCATTTTAATTTAGATTAATTAATTTTAGATTGTTAACTTTTTTAATTAAATCAGATTGAATCAAAATTAAATTTGAATAAATTAATCTAATTTTTAAATTTTAATCAAAATTAACGTATTTAATTTTAAATAAAAAATTTCATCAAGTCCAAACGCAGCCTTATCAACAGCAGCAGCAGCTAGAAGATTGATTTCTCGAAACTACTTACGAACATTACTCGAAAGCACGGACATCTAAACGGGCCCTACCTTTTAGTTTTACGCGCAAAAACCGGACTCAGAAGCCACAGGGCCCACCCATCTCTCCTGGGTGGCTGGTCCTAATTTAGCCGACCAAAATGGACCAAAAGCAAGAAGGGAAGCGGTGGACTTTAAGTCAATAACCCCTCACCAACCAAACCAACATCATAGACTAACATTGGTTAAGTTTATCTTCACTTTAACGAAGTTTAAATACGGGGAAATCGAGGGACCCGTCATGTGCAGAAATCCACGTGGTGGAACTGGATGGTGCCAGGAGTCCAGAAGTCATACTCTCAGCAAATACGTGGACACATCAAATCGTAGCTTGGGGAGTGCAGATGGAAAAATGGGTCCCACCCATTGTTTAATTAACCTTAATTTTTAAACTTATTGACGGAATTAAAAATTAAGATCGAGTATAAAAATATTTTAATTTAAAAATAATCAACAAAATAATACTACAGTAATAAATATAAAATAAGTATATGATAATATTTTAATTTATTTTTTAAATTTTAAATATTTTTATCGGATATTAAATTTATAATAATAATAATATTTCTTAATTTGTTTTTGAAAAAATTAAGAGAACTCGTAAAAATGTCAAGTGAAAGGTCTTTGTCGAGAACATAAAGGCCTCCGGAAACTGGCACCTTGACAGCTATGATCTGAACGGGATTCTATCTCAAGGATTTAGAAATTTAGCATTTGGCCAAAAGGAAAAAAAAAAAACCAAATATAGACTGTGTCAAATTGTCAACTCAAGTGACAATATATATATATATATATATATATTGATAATAGTTGAGGTTCATTGAATTTTAAAAAATTTATGATTATTATATAATATTTTAAAATTTTTAAACTTAAATTGAAATTAAATTAAAAATTATATAAAATTAAATCAATTAGAATTAAATTTTATCGATTTGTTTTATTATTTTTTATAATTATAAAAATATATTTTATATAATATTTTTAAAATTTTATATTAATTTAAAAATAAATATTTATTTTATATTATAAAAATTTAAAATTAAATAAAAAAAATTTGGTTCAATTTGAATGATTACGATTTTTTAATTTATAAAAATTGAATTGAATGTATATAATTTATATCTAAAACTAAAATCAAATTAAATTTGAATCGAAATCAAATTAAATATTATGATTTAAATTAATTTTTAATTTTTTTAATTTTATTCTTAAATGAATCGAAAATTTGACAACTCTATGTATTTACGCTTCTTCTGGCTCAAATATTCAAAACTTGAATTAAAATTCAAAAGCAATTCCTGCAGCTTTTGTCGCTTAGCCTAGCTTAGCTTGACTTATGAATGATCCTTGGGTCAATGGAAGGTTTTCACCCCGTTTTCCGACTCCTTTTTTAACCGTGGATCATTAAAATTTTTAAGGGTTTAAACATGAAATACAACATATGGTGGGACAATTTTCATCGGATGAACTCTTTGACAATTGAGCTGCAGACATTAAAGTCAAAAAGGGGTAATAACAGTAATAACACTATCATTAATTCATATTTATATTTATATTATATATATATAACTCATAATTAAATTGCTAGTATTAGTCTAATGACACCAACTTAATAAGAATAATTTTAAAAAATTAAATTGCAATTTAATATCAAATAATAAGATCAAAATATTTATATTTTTTATTTAATTATTTTTTAAAATATACCATTAATAAAACTACTCATATCTAATTTTTTTTATTAGATTACCTATAATGATTTTTTATTTCACTTATGCTGTGTATGTAAATTTTTAATTAACTGTAAATTGATTGATTGAATTTGATATTATAAATTAAATAATAAGAACTCAATTGTCAAATCAAAAACATTAAATATAAATATGAATATAAACATAAATAAAATAAAAATATTTTGGTTTTTAAATATTTATTTTAAAATATTAAAAAAAATACTTATTTTTAAAAAGCCATCTATGCCTTATAAAAAAAATAATTATATAACTTAAAAAAATAGAAGATGGATGTATCAATTCTAGTTAATATTAAAATTTTTAATCAGGGGTTAAATAACATAAATTTAATTAAAAAATTATAAATAATTACAAATAATTATAACAAATATAAAAATAAAATATTTGTCTTTTTAATTTTTTTATAAGAATACATTTTTATTTAAAATTTGCAAAAAATTACTCATTTTGACATTGAAAAAAACTTCTAACAATTATTTTTTTGTCAAAACTTAAAGAAAACCAACCACAATGCGTCTCTGCTAATTGTAGTAATAATGATGTGGATTATTTTTGTTTTGTTCGATAAAATTGTGGAATTAGTTGCTCGTTTAGTCAAAAAAAAAAAAGAAAAAGGCAACCCCGCAAATTCGAGCTACTTACAGCTTAATCCATTTGTATTTATATAATTATATATTATATTTCTTTTACAACTAAAATAAAATAATTATTGGGCTCTATAACCGCTAACCACCACCAAGCCCTGGCAAAGTTAACCGGTAATTATCGGGCGGTTGAGAGTGGACCCTACAATGTACATTGGACTCTATTATGTAATTGTGCCAATGTTTTTTTTTTAACCGTTGGGCCCCTCTTTCGTGGGTCCCACACTCCATGGTCACCCCCACCCCCAAAACGCCGAACTGCTTAACCTGCCGGCTTCACCGCTATAAGTAGCCTCGCTGGGATCGGCTTCATTGCTCTTTTTGCAAAAGCCTTTAAATTTTTTTTTTCCGTTTCATTTTTCTTCTATTGTTCTTTGTTTGATTTTCAGTTTAACAAACCCATTTGAGATTCTCCACTCGAGAGCTGTAACTTGTACTACTCTCAGTCTTTGAACTGTTTTCCGGTTTCCCTTTCTATTTCTCTGTTTGTTTCCCTGGAAACCCTATTAACTCCTGTTCTTTGCGCTTCTTTTATTTTTGTACTTCTGTGTTCTTCCGCTTTTAAAGCTCTTTCTCTCTTCTTGATCTACCGTCTATCACTATTTGGAGGTATTTTTTTCTTCATGCAACTTTTTTTTTCAAATTTTCTTATATTTTGGAATGATTTGCAGGCTATCAATGAACCGCTTAAGGCTTTTTTGTCTAATTTTTTCTTCTCCGAGGAGTGTTTACGTTGATTTCTCGTGTTTCTTTCTCTCTTGTTGTTTTCGTATTATTTTGACTCCATTTTCAACATAATTTTGTTTTGAAAGAACAAAGTATTGTGAAATTCTCTTCTCAAATTCGTCATTTGAGAATTTTTCTCCTTTTTTTTTTGGTTTTGATGATAGTAAGTAATATATGCGTTTAAGGCTCTGTTTTTTCATTAAAATTTTGTTTAACCTATTTCTTGACTGTAGATAATGGAACACTTTCACAACGGCGATCTTGAATACATTGTCGATGAGTACTACTACGTCAATGATTTCGAGCACGATCATCCCTTCGCCGAACCTAAGCCTCAGATAGACACCGCTGAATTTGACTCCGACTTCGAAGACGATTTTGAATCAGTAAGATTTTTCTTAAAAAAAAGAATCTCTCACGATTATGCCTGATTCTCACGATTTAGATTCTGGAATCTGTAATTAACTTCTTTTAAAATATATATTTTGTGGTTACTTGGAAATAGAGTAAGCCGAAAACTGATACGTCAGCTGTGGAAGCAAGAAATGGAAAAGATATACAAGGAATTCCTTGGGAGAGGCTTAATTTCACTAGACATAGGTACCGCGAGACGAGATTAAGACAGTACAAGAACTACGAGAACCTCTCTGGTTCTCGTGAAGAGATGGAAAAGGTCAGTTTCTGTATTTCTTGCTAATTCTAAAGCTTTTTTATACGCTATTTCTAAGTTTGACATGAAATATGATCGGGAAAGCTGTTTATTTATCACAAGCTGTGTCTCAAGGGCTTAATTCATTTTCCAAAATATTGGGCTAAATAATTAAATATAAGTGTTTTGTTGACAGGATTGTCTGCAAGTAGAGAAGGGAAAGGCCTTTTATGACTTTCAGTTTAACACAAGGCTTGTCAAATCGACAATTGTTCACTTTCAGGTAGAGAATTTGCTTATTATCTTCATTTTTTTAGTATTGATCAACTGTTTGTTTGCAATTTCTTTCCCATTTCAACGCACATGCATTGCATTTCCTTATGTTGATGTTTCCATTCATTATCTATGTGACGAGTCTGTTCAAGAGGATTTTGGTCTTTTAAAATGTCATAAATCTTCTGAACCATATATCAATTTTAATTTCAATCAGGACATAACTACTTTTTCCTTTTTTTTTTATAGGGATTTAAAGGAACCTGCTGTTTATTAGAGATGTTATATCTTGAGAGTCTTCGTGTTTTAAATTATGTGTTGACTTTCATGTTTAGAGCTATTTTGTTCTGCATCATCATCATAACTCGGTCTTGGTGATTCATGTAGTCTTCCTTTGTAAATGGTTTGAACTTCAATTATTTGCATATGAATAGTCTCATAGTTTTGCAGGTCCTGTTGTCATATTATTACACTATATCCATATATAATTTGATTATTTAAGGTATGGAGTTTACAGCTGCTTTGCGTGACCTTAGGCTTCAGTATGTTTTTTTTGGTTATAAATGTAAATTGTGTAGCGTTATACTTGGCTGCTGCCAACTAATTTTAGAGTGACTAAGTTCTTGAGAGTTGATTATGGTAAGTGATGTTGTATTTTAATTCCAATTTAATTAAAAAATTTTTGGCGACTTTTACTCATTCAATTGCTTCAAATATTATATTTACCCCATTTCAGGCATCAAGATGGGGGGTTTTATTCACATAAATCCTTTTTGTGCAGATTTGGGAAGGATGCTTTACTTTACACTTGCATATGCTAACAGTTATACAAATTGTAAAAATTTAAAAGAAATATTTGCAGAGGTACAATCCTGATCATGGATATTGACGCTTCATGGTTGTGGTATGGCTTGGGGTTTTTTGAAATTTTATTAACAGTTTACAGTAGTAGAACTTTATATTTGTAGTTGTCTTACGCTATGAACAGTTCAACCACACACTATCACAGCCCACTCCTGCATATGCTTGTGTCACGGTTCACTGCTTCAGTATACAACAATTGTGAAGCTTATGAT
This sequence comes from Adansonia rubrostipa, assembly GCA_038381775.1. Taxonomy (NCBI): domain Eukaryota; kingdom Viridiplantae; phylum Streptophyta; class Magnoliopsida; order Malvales; family Malvaceae; genus Adansonia; species Adansonia rubrostipa. Next base: position 20,366,726 of record JBBYHM010000019.1, on the reverse strand, counting down.
ATTGACGAATTTTGATATATAGTCTTTTGTGACACTTGATGAGCCATGGTATACAGTGATCATATGTCTTACATTTGGCTGCACTCATCTGAACAAGGTGCTAAGACAGCTATATTATACTTGTTAAGAATCAAGGTGTTGATTATCCCTTTTTTCTTTAATTTAAATTCATTGGCATTTCTTGGTTTTCTAGTCTTATATTTGCATTTAGATGTATGGTTTTTTTTTTTTTAAATTGTGGATCAGGAATATATTATATGTTGCCTGTTAATTATATGGATTTAACCTGTGACATTTAGGAATGCTATTTCTCTCTTATTTCAGCCTTTAAAGCAGGTTGGGAGTAATTTCTAAGCAGCTGGCGGGGTAAAGATGCGTTGTTTATATGGTATGATGGGAAGCACTTATAAGAGGCCTCTATAGTGATTCCTATTATTTGACTAGTGCAATATGTCCCGCACCTATAGGGCAATTAACACTTAATTTGCATTTCATCATGCTGGATTATTATCAAATTATTAGGTGCATTCATTGTCATCACAACTGCGTTACTTTGTTGCTGCTTTTGACTGATCATCTGCATTTGGAATTCAATTACGTTTAATTGATTCATTGTTATGAGACATCTGCATGAGTAATCCAATTACTTGATTTGCCGTCCCATATTAGTCTTTGATGATCTCCTTCATGTGCATGCCGAGTGTCCTTCTCAGGTTAATTTTTTTTTCATGTTCATTCATCAAATTATAGAATGTCTTGTCCAAATTCAGAATTTTTCTTCTTGTGAATGAGTTGTGCAAATATCTTTGCCCATTTGCTTTCGAGCCTCAGTTGGGGGGTAAATGTGCTTATTGGATCTGTAAGGATCTGGTGGTGCTGCGATGTAGTTTTCGTTGTTGGTTTTACGTTTTTTCCTCTCTCTCTCTCTCTCTCTCCTTTTCCCCCTAAATAGAGATTTGGAGTTGTAGGTGCATTTAAATGACCTCATTTAGGTTCTTGAAGAGATGCTTGGTAGTGTTGTGTTATATGAGCCTACAAAGGATGGGCCCTAGATAGTCCATCTGTAACTCTGTGGTAATCTCTATGCATTATGCTTCATAGCACATAGTCTATAAATATTTACAATTTTTTTGGTCATATTGGCAAATCTTTCATGCATTTGCCAATGTGTGAATACATTTTCGCGTTTCCTTTTGTATTCTTCAGTATACGCATTTGTATTTTTTGGTTTTGCACATTCTCCAACTGCAATAATGTTATATCATATTTGCATGCCATTGTGTTGAGTTATATCTTTAAGCTATATAGCGTGAGGCTTGACTATTTTCTCTGACGAATCTCTATGGTAATCTCTATGCATTATGCTTCATAGCACATAGTCTATAAGTATTTACAATTTCTTCGGTCATATTGGCAAATCTTTCATGCATTAGCCAATGTGTGAATACATTTGCCCTTTTCCTTTTGTATTCTGCAGTATACGCATTTGTATTTTTTGGTTTTGCACATTCTTCAACTGCACTAATGTTATATCATATTTGCATGCCATTGTGTTGAGTTATATCTTTAAGCTATACAGCGTGAGTCTTGACTATTTCTCTGACTATTTTACCATTTTTACTGTGGTGTAATCTCTCTGCATTAGCCTCTTCATTTGCACAAGAAAGTCAGTGGTGCTTTTTGCCTCATGTTCTCTACTCGCTCATTCTTTAATGGTGTTGATTCATACCTCTATAGCTTAATCGGGTTGGTCCTGAATATTTACCGCTATCGTGGTGAACTGTGTGATAATCATAACCTTATATCATTGCACTGTGTCATTTTATAATCTTCACATAATTTTCTATTTCTTTTGTCAAGTTTTTTAATGCAGCATATTTTCATGTAATTTTCACATAATTTTCTATTTCTATCATCATTTTGTTTTATGTAGTATATTCTTCATCCATTATCCACTATCCTTAATTTTTTTTTTTTAATTTCCATCATGGATATTTTGACCCCGGGGGGGGGGGGGGCTTGAATTGTGTCTAGGTCATATAAGGTCAATCAAATATCATGTTGACACAAGAATTCGTAGTGTTTGGTTTTTGATGGATTCAAATGAACTTGTCCCCTACAAAAATGCGTTTGAGTGCATTTCTGGGTTTGTATGCGTTGAACCATAATTATGGTCTAACATACATTTTACTAGTAACTGTTTTCAAAATATATAATGTGCACAAGAAAGTCAATGTTGATTTGTCTTTAATACTGCTACCAGTTTATTCTAAGCCTTTTTTTTTTAAAAAATAAATGTAATGATGTCTTTTTATCTAATGAATTTGGAAGACTAGAAGTATGACTGCAAATTGTTTTTTTATGAGTCTATTTATAGCTGAGAGGATTTTGTGGAAGAGTATGGTCTTCTACACTTGCACACTTACAGATACATTTTGATTTAATAATTTAAGATTTTAGTTTCAATGAACTTTCTAGGTGATGGATAATCAAATCTTTTTATCTGCCTTCATGTATGGCAGAATGCTGTTATGAGTCTATGGTCATGAGTCTAATTTTTGGTTTTTATGGTGCAGCTGAGGAATCTGTTGTGGGCTACATCAAAGCACGATGTGTACCTCATGCAAAATTACTCAGTAATGCATTGGTCATCACTGCTTCGCAAAGGCAAAGAAGTATTGAATGTGGCTAAGCCAATTGTTCCCAGCCTGGTTAGTGGGGGTGACCATGATTAAATTTGACTTTGGCTGTTTAACTTTGTTCAGAGGGCCTGTGCGCTAAATTATTTCTGTTGATATGTTTGTAGAAGCGTCCTGGATTGCTATGTCAGCAACTCTCTAGGGTGCAGATTAGCACCATGACAGTTAAAGAAAATTTAATGGTGGCAGGTGGTTTTCAGGGGGAGCTTATTTGCAAGGTATGCGTTTGGTTTGACAGAGGTCTATTGATTTGAGATATTCTATTTGGAATGTGTATCATGGTTTTCAATTTATTCTTCTGCTTGGTCAGTATTTAAATCAACCGGAGGTGGCATTTTGCACAAAATTAACTACTGATGATAATGCAATCACCAATGCAGTGGATGTGTACCATAACCCCAGGTGAGAAATACGGATTCTCTGAGTTTTTTTTTTTTTTTTAAAACAATTTTGATGATATTTTGAAAGGTAAGGAACTGAAAACTTTTATATCCTCAGTGGTGCAATGAGAGTTATGGCTGCAAATAATGATGCCCGAATCAGAATTTTTGATGCTGAAACTTTTGCTAGCCTTAACTGCTTCTCATTCAATTGGTCTGTAAATGTACGTGCCAGTCTTCAGAAGCCTGCTTTAGATTTCTATTTGTCATCCATCTTCTTTTATGTACTTATTTCCTAGACGGTTTTGTGCTCTTTGTAGAATACCTCTGTAAGTCCAGATGGAAAGTTGCTTGCGGTCCTCGGGGATAGTGTGGAGTGCCTGGTTTCTGATGCTCAATCTGGCAAAGTATGTCACTCTTGCCCGACCTCCTCATAATTGGTGCGGTGCATTTGGATTTTTAATTCTTTCCATGTCTAATTTCTTCGTGTAATGCACAGGTCATCAGCGGCCTAAAAGGGCATTTGGACTATTCGTTTGCTTCAGCTTGGCACCCTGATGGGCACATTCTGGCTACCGGGAATCAAGACACTAGTTGCAGATTGTGGGACATAAGAAACCTGTCCAAGTGCCTTGCTATATTGAAGGGAAGAATGGGAGCAATCAGAGCTGTCAGGTTCACATCCGATGGTCAGTTTCTGGCCATGGCGGAGCCTGTAGATTTCGTTCATGTCTTTGATACGAAGTCTGGGTACATTAATTGCCAAGAAATTGATCTTTTTGGTGAGATTGCTGGAATATCCTTTAGCCCAGATACAGAAGCTCTCTTCGTTGGGGTTGCCGATCGCACTTATGGCAGCTTGTTAGAGTTTAAGCGCAGGCGATGTAACCAATATCTAGATTCCATGTTCTAGAACGTGTAAGTCCTCTAATATCCATGTCAGACACATTATTGTGAATATTTAGCACAGGATTGGATTGTAATATATATATATATATATAAATATATATAAGGGGTTTTTTCAAAATTGCCTGGATAATTGGGGTTTAGTATATACCTTCCGGGTTGAGAGGAGCAGCAGTTTCAGTTTAAATTAGCACGTGGCCTTCGTAAATTGTTTCTGTGAGGTGAATTTTTTTTACCGGCAGAAATTAATAATTTTTCTTTCTCTTGTAAAGCTGTTGGCAATCGTGTATAAGTACATTTCTTTTACCAGTTTTTGCCCTTTGTATGTTGAGAGACATGTAATTATTTTATTAATTGGTGCATCCCCTCATATTCTTTTCCCGCATTTGTTATTCGGAATGATTACTTAACTGGAATGTAAACTGTGCTTTATGTAGGCTTACGGCGATGATGGGTTATTGGTATTATTGAATAGCACTAACGTTGATACATCTAAGCTAGGTGCCTTTGCATAGATGCGAATTGTATTAAGATACTTTGTATGATCATCTAAGTAGGGTAATTAAGATACCGTGTATTTGGGGGATTTTCTTTATCATAGTTATATAAATATAAAGACAAAGGCAATATGGAGGAGTATTAACAGTGTCATTAATAGTGTTAGATAATGTCGTTTTATGCAATTTTCATGTTTATTAAAAATGTTTTGCTCTTGTATCAGTTTTTTTCTTTTCTTGGGTATAATTATCTAGGAGTGAGAGGAGCTAAAGCCAAATGGGCTTTATTCTATGTTCTTTCTGTGCGTTTAAATTTATCGTCCAAACTTAAAAAGTATTTATAGAAGGCGGGGCTAAATATTCATTTGATATTATACTTTAGTTTAATTTTTAATTTAATATTTAAAGAGAATAAATTTTAAATTAATATTTAAAATTTTATTTTGCTGTATATTTTGATTTTTTGAGTTAATAATATTAATTAAAATTAATTTGATAATCAACTATCAATAAGAGCTAAATATGAGGTATAAATACAAAGTCAATCATTCAACATAAGGAAAAGAAATTAAAAAACAATTAATTTTATAGTTTTTCTTTTTTATAATTGTTAATTTACTTGAATTTTTGCTTTCAAGATGAAATGGTATTAATGACGTGATAAAATATTATGTGTTAAATTTTTATTAACTGTTAATTATTACATTAGAAATTGATTAACAATGTCAATTTTAAAAATTAATGTGTATAATAAAATAAAAATATGTGTATAAATAAATATTTTTAATATATCGAATTAAAAATAAAATTAAAGTGTAAGGATAAATAAGTACCAAAACCGTAGAAGGAAACACGGCTGCAATTTTTATCTTTTGTTTTTTGTTTTTTTGTTTTTAAACAGAGGGGCTGCAAGTGCTAGCCTGTTAGGTTAGGTATGTGTCAAAGAGTCGTGTTAAAGCCGGGTGTTCCAATTTCCTGACTGAAGTAAATGTTTTGGTGCGCTGCCATCTCCGTCACCTGGGGTCTGGGGCTGAAAACTGTCCTGAAAATGACCCCATAAATACACACCATCCGCTATTGCGTGCCGGTAAATTCAAATCTATGTTCCTGAACGTTAAAAAGCGTTTGATCATGGATTGTAAGCTTCCTCTCCACAATTTTATAAAAGAAAAAACAGACATTTTCAATTAGCAAGCTTTGAGGGTGGCAAAAGCAAGGATCAAGTCGAATCCATTGTTCAAGATATTGAGGGCTGAGTGGTGACCACTTCTGTTGTCGGCAAAGTGTATAATTGGTGGACTCAAAGCCATGATATGTAAGTACACATTCCTGGTGGGACTGGAAATGACTTTTGTGAATGAAATTTAATTGTTTACAACTTCTTACAGGGCTCAGCAACTGCACCCTTTCATGTATTAATTACTCATCCAATTTTGTTCCACGCCTCTCTTGACTAACTATATTCCAGTTTTAGATTTATACGACTGTCCAAACATTATTGTTAGGACCAAGACATAGCATTCTAATTTCTTTCTTTTCAGTATCAGCAGTTTGAATTTGGGTTATTTCTGATTGGCAAACGCATCAACTGTCTAAAATTGGTGGGGATATTAGCCTAAATGAAAGCTCAGCTCATCACATGGGATGGAAAAAGGAAAAAAAACCCATATGGATAGTTGTGAATGTGACACCAAGTTTATCGATCTCCAGTTTTCGTTAAGGCTCTGCGTTTAATATTTTGCCATTAGCTTGTTTTTTAAGTAAAAAACTTGCGTTTATCGCAATAATGATATTAAATAAATAAAAAAATTGACTTAAAAAATTTAAATAAAAAATAAAAAAATTATGATTTTTACGGTTTGACTTTATTTATAAACAAATTAAAATGATTTTATTATTGTTATAATTTTACAATTTTTTTATTTTACGTATATTATCGAATATTTTAATTTATTATAATATTTTTTACATAATAATAAATACTTAAAATTCATAAACTATATATTTTATTTTTTTATCATACAGTTTTTATTTTAAATTTTTTTCAACGTCAATATTAAACTAAAGTACGACAATTTAACCCATTGTTAAAGGTAGGGATAGCCACATCTCGAGTGATAAGATTAAGATAATTATATCTTAATGTATTTTCTTAAGTCAAAAAAAATTATTTTATGACCACGAAATGACTTTTCAACTCTACCATGCAACTTGCCCTTTGATCTCTACTAGCCCACTACTAGGTATAGGGCAACTGATAAGATAGGGAAAATACAGGCTTTTTGATTTTGTTCAACTTTTTCCTATATCTTGTGAAATGAAAAGGATAAAATCACGATTTTCACGATCCCTATCAACCTTTTCCTTAATAGCATAGTCAAGACTCAGTAAGTTTTTTGAGCAGATACATGCATTTAATGTGTTTAAGATAAGATTATTTCACTTTTATTCGAATGATTAATGCAATCAATGAGCCATTATAATGAATGAATTAGTGATTGGTAAAATAACAGCCGGATATTATTTCATATGCATACGACCAA
>JBBYHM010000019.1:20292081-20303028 GCA_038381775.1 Adansonia rubrostipa | reverse complement strand
TTCTTCTAGAGCCGAAGGTAGAGTTGATTCATGGATTTGTCCTACAGAGTAGAATAATTACTTAACTAGGACATAATAAATATGAAGAAAGTTGTCATGCAGAACTCGAATTTCAATGCGAAGAGGGTTTTGAAGCAGTAATCATATTCTCTCTTAATTTCTCTTTCTTTTTTTTTTTTTTTCCATTTTAGAAATAAATAAGAAATTTAATTACTAACATATATGTACAATTCCACTTATTCAGTTGAATATATGTTGCTGATATAATTAATTTAAAGTGTCGTAATTTGTTCAAGTAGTTAGAACAAGTATGTTTTAAATAATAGTTGGTTGGAATCTCAACTGCGACTGCAACTGCAACATATATCTATGACAATTAAGAAACGCGGAAACTACAACAAGTGAAGCTTTTCTTCCTCGTATCTTGTCTATTCTTTAAATCCCCCCAACCCCATCCCCATGCTCTTCGTCTACCCATTTCCCAAGTGGTCCAAAATCTCGTTTTCTTTTGGGAACTGCTTACCTCTATGTCCAAAGCTGAATATTATGCATATATAGGACCAAGGACCTTCCCTGGCCCCTCCGCACGCTTTATTTTAACCTATTCAACTTATAAAAATAAAGAAAAATAGTAAGGACAAAGATTTTTGGGTTAATTAATTAATTTTATGAACAATCCCAATAGTGCCTCGAATTTTCTCCTTTAGGTATTTTATTTTTTTAGTATGTTATTCGTAATTTTCTTCAAATGTAGCTTACAAATTCAATATTATTAATACTATTAGGATTAATTATCCTCTTCGGTTAATTCACCTTTTTTATATTTAACTATACAGATAGGTGGTAAAGAGATGGTATGGATCCTCTGTTAGCAAGATTGAAAGGAATATCCTTATCTTAACTGCCGCAATCATAAACTTACAAGTTAAAAATGACTCCGATTATTTCAATAAATTGCTTTATTAACCTTTCTAATTATACTTGGTTTGACTCTAAGTTCTATTAATATCCTAAATTATTATTAGATAAAAAGACAGGTGCCGTACGCTAACTTTAAGATATAATTAAGGATCAAAGTTGTTCAGCTACGATTATCTAGTACCATTCGAATTAACAAAAATACATATTTATTTAATTTACTTTTTAAAATATATATATATTATTATAAAATAATTTTTTAAATGAGTTTTGTGAATCTTAAGGTTAAACATATTTTGGATAAACTAAAACTTTTATCATTTAAACTTGACTCGATGCAACTGAGATTCATTTTAAATTAATTAAGATATTGTTAAGAATGAGATTTCTATCATATATTTATTAATATTAGGAATGAATATTATCCTTAGTTTAATAGTAGAGATGAATATTGTTCTTAAAATTTTTTAGAGACAATTTTTGAGGATGGTTATTAAGAATAATTTTTTATTTTTTAAGGTAATTATTGATCGTCTTTAATTGTTCTAAATTTTGTAGTGTATACAAACCAAAATTCCTTTATTTTGCTTTTGAATTCTAGTATTAGAAATATCCCAAGCATATGAGAGTTATCCCCAAAAAACAAAAATCTCATTTTCTTAAATTAGGCTATTCCTCCGGCATAACCACAGCTGCTATAATAATAATAATAATAATAATAATAGTAATAATAATAATAATAATACAACAAGCTAATGGAGATATAGTGTATACTAATAAGTTTGTGATCACAGGCACCATTTTTGTTGATAATTGAATTAAAGACAGATTCTTTGCATGGATGACTTATTATAATTTATGAAATATAGGGTTGTGAACTTTTAATTATTATGAAAAAAAATTCAAGGAGATCTAAATATGTATCGGGAATAATAAGAGATGCATTATATTAATCACTAATTGATGAGAGATACTATATCTGCCTAAAAAGTCAATGATCCTTAATTCTTTTTCCATATTTTGATTGATTGGTTTGTCTTAGATTTTGCTTCAAATTGTAGATCTTTAATCCTGCTCACTGGATATTATATATGAATAAGAAAAAAGTGAGACACTTTGGGGTTAAAAATCTGTGGTGAATAACTTTGAAAGCTTCAAGAAATGACATGAGAATTAGGGAAGATGGGTAGGAAAATGGAGGAATGCAAATAATAACACTATCAAAGGAAAAAAAAAATGACAATGATGAAGTATTTGGAAAACAAGAAATGGGGCGGGGGATGGGGGTGGGGGGTGGGGGGCCAATGGCAATTTGGAGGAAAAGGACGTGCTCGAAGGAGATGCGTGATCCTTCTCTTTTGGAACCCAGTGGTGGCCCATGCCAGCGACTAATCTGGTTTTTAGCAATGATGATTTTTTTCTCTCATCTCTATCCGTCCACATCTCTTTCGCCCGTCCTCCGAGTCATGTGAGAGACTGCATCACCCTCCTCCCTAGTTTTTAAATCGATTTACACGTAGATTCAACAATTCACACCGTAAAGATATTCAAAATATTATATACTTTTACATAATTTAATATATTAATAATTTTTATTTTATAAATTTTAATATATTCATTTATCTATATTATAATTATGTTATTTTTATATTATATTATATTATATTTTATGTTGTATTTTTAAATTTTTTTTATGTTTTCAATTTAAAATCATCGAAGACAAAGCATTCCCTTTTGTTTGAGAAAACATATGTTTTTTTTTTTATTGTTTTATTTTGGTGGCAAGTCCCAACTCTCTCACCTTTCAATTTCGAGCCAGCTGCTTCAAAAGACGGAAACCCTTTCGCTTGATGTCTTGATCACCGTCATTTCTTTGAGAAAACATATATATATATATATATATATATATATATATATATATACACACACACACACATAATTTGTGTATAGCAACATTATAATCTTGCTGGCAAAGCAAGATCAGGTAAATTATAAAAAAATGCTAAAAGAGGAGTTAAGCCAGAACCTGGCCTTGTATATATATTATAATAATCGAAGCTAAGATTTAAAAGTGCGAATATATTGTTACATGCAAAAAAGCTCCTTTCAAGTTTTCTACTCTGATCAAGCTGGTGAAGCATCATCTTTTCCCACTTCACATAAATCATCTAATTTGTTTACTTTGATTACGTTTTTAGTTGTTTAAGTTCAGAGTACGTAAGCGGTGATGAAAAGTAGATTGCCACCTGACGCAATTTGGTCATCTTTGAAGACCGGAGACCCAAAGTACAGCCACTCGTAGATTAGACTGCCTTGCAATGTTAAACCTTTTTTTTTTTTTTCCTCTTTCCCTTCCAAAGAGAGACGAAATCAACATTTACCTTACTTTTTTTCCATTCCTTTGACACTTTTTTTTAGTTTTGCTGACTCAAAAGAGTTTTAACAGATGATCAAAGCATATGACCTTAATATTTAATAAATAAATAATAATATAATAAATATAAAATGATGCATTTAATATAAATATTGTATTTATATTTAAAATATTATCACATTTAATATTTTTTATTATATTTATTTATATTTATAAAAGTAGTATAAAACCAACACGAAACGTAACATATATATATATATATATTCACGAATTACCAGAAAGGAGGGATAAACGAATTTAAGGCTATAATGCCGGGGGATATGAGTCTGGTCCTTAACTGAAACCAAAATATTAGCTAACATTAATAAATCTAAGAACCCAAGTGGGCGAGACTGGTGAACACACCAGAAGAAAGTTAATTAGTTGGCCGATTGATTGGAAAGATTTTTTGGCGTCATTGCCGGGTGAGGTCCCCCTATCTAGTGCAGTTAGGTTAGCCCAATGGATAATAAAATAAAAGTCCTTGGCTTAGAAACAACACCAGAAAACCCCCGTTTACTTTACACTTATTACATATATAAAAACTAAATTCTTACTCTACACATACATATATATATATATATATATGTATATTTGCTCAAGGTAGATAGTATCGAGCCACCTTACTCCTTTTCAGAGTCGCTCGGGCGTCAGGCCTAGAAAGATTAGAATTGTCCTGCTACCTAAAAAAATAAATAAATAAACAACTTTATAATCTTCTATTGTTGCTGGTTCTGGGATTTCATAGATTCAAATCTGATCTTATATATATTATATATATTCTTGAAAAGTACTGGTAGCTTCCATTCAGCGCAGAATTCTGGTTAATTTATAGATCTATCTGGGCCAAACCAGGCCTGCTTATCTTGTTCAAATACATGCCTACGGTTATGGACAACTTAGTGGTCAATGGTTATGATGATCTGCAGTTTTAATCAGAAATATAGATTGCTATTACAAATATATTTTAAGTTGCATCGAATTTTTCATGATCACAAATTTAATAAATATTGTAATAATTAATACAGTGAATCTGATAATAACAAAAGATTAAAATTATAAAATAATCATAATATTATATTATGTATTACGATTGTTATTTAAATATTTTATTTAATCCACTTAAAGCAAACTCAAAATCAAGATTATATTCATAAAGAGCAGGGCTGTCCCCAATTAAAGCACAACATAAGGTAATATAGTGATTCAACTTAACAATTCAGAAAAAATAATGTGAAGTTCGTAGTACTATTTAAACATATTATCATTATTTTTTTATTATTAAAAAATCTAAACGATTATGGGATTAAGATGTTAATTGAAGAGAATTTCATCTGAAATTCTCTTTTCGATAATTCCGGCCCAAAATGACTATAAAGAAACGAATAATCTAAACTTTATGAGGGCCGAAAATTCACGGGCAAGAGGATCTTATAATTGAACCAGGCTTGCAAGTTGAATATTAGTCTTTAGACCCAGTACAAGTAGAACTTTCATAGTATTCATTGAACTTAATGAAAATGGGCTTGCCAGTCTCAATTGTAGGTGCTTTCAGCCCATCTTCTCAAGCCAGACTGGAAGTACAAAATCTAATAAGGACTCTAAGCCTGGGCTTCAGTAACTGGCTATGTACCCAAAACCACCATTTATGGCATTCAAATTTCAAATTAGAATTTTTTTTTTTTTTTTTTTGTGGAAACTGACGTCCTTGACTCCTTATTCCCTGCATTAAAGAACAGTAATTAAAGAAAATGGCATCGCCAGACCAGATCCTGCCCCGATTCCATTTCCCAGAACCTGTTTCCATAATTAAATCTTAATCTTCCCAAATGCCCAATAAAGGTTAATCCTTGAATCCCAAGTTTCATGTAAGATACAGTACCATAATCTTCCCAGATTCTGTACCAAGGCAAGAAAATTATTTCCCAGAATAACCATAGCTGACCACTTTCCAATTCAGGCAAGGTCCACGATTTTGCCTACGTATTACACGTATCCCACATTAGCCTCCATTTGTCCGATCCTATCGCTTCAGACACGGCCACCTGTCTGTCACCATATATCCAGTTTCAACTCCCAAAACCAAAAAACATAGTAAAACCCCGAATATTCCAAAGTAAACAGAGACTGACAGCGAGGGGAGAAGTCTACGTTACTTATCCCCAAAGAAGATCCAAAGCGTGCGGCACAAGAAGAAGAAGAAAAACTGGGCAAAGCGAGAGAGAGGAGAAACAAGAGGGAGGAACAATGAAGGCAGAGACTTTGACTCTGGTCCTGGTGAACCTGGCAGGGATCATGGAGAGAGCGGATGAGTCGTTGTTACCAGGCGTTTACAAGGAAGTTGGTGCGGCCCTTCACACGGACCCGACTGGACTCGGGTCCCTCACCTTGTTCAGATCCATTGTGCAATCCTCTTGTTATCCAATCGCTGCGTACCTGGCTACGCGACACAATCGAGCTCGTGTGATAGCTCTTGGTGCGTTCTTATGGGCTGCTGCCACCTTTCTTGTTGCCTTCTCCTCCACTTTCTTTCAGGTAAACAGTAGCTGCCCACTTGCCTCCTTTATTTTTGTATATCTAGTCATCTTTTATTTGTAATATTTTGTTTGGTTTATGAGAATTTGAAGGAAATTCTGGGAATGAGGGATTTTGTTTTTGTTCTGTATGTTGTTTCCGGTGAAGTTAAACCAAGTTGTCGAATTGGGCATTGTTTAATAAAGGCTTTCTGTATTGTGATCGGAAATGTATTGCCTGAATATGTTTTGGTTCTTGTGGATTGGATTGGTAGATTTTATGCGTACCATAATTGGGCAAATGTTTGCTTCTTTTGCCTGATAGAGGTAATTTGCTGGACCTGCTTGTATTATTGGTTATGATTGATCTGGTAATCTGGTAAGGAAATATACTGAGAGAAATGCATTACGTATTAGATCTGTTAAAATTGGATAACTGTAACTTGAATTAAGAAACATTATTGAGGATTGAACATTTGAGGCTGTTGTAAGCAATCTCTTAGTTGGCCAGTCAAGCACAAAGGTCTAGAGGTGTTTAGTTTCTTGGGTAAACTTCTTTTTTTGTTCTTTTCCATCATTTCCTTATGAATTAACAAAGTTGTAGTAATGGATTCCTTAATATTAGTAGGAGACAAGTGGAAATGTGTAAAATTTGTTTGCTACTATACTAATTTCTTAGGGTGCTACAAATATTAATGCTAGTCACTGCAGTGGGCAAACCAACTGATTAAAGTATTAGTCATTTGGCATCTTGTGGACAGGTGGCCATATCTAGAGCTTTAAACGGAATTGGCCTTGCCATAGTTGGACCTGCAATCCAGTCCCTTGTTGCTGACTCAACAGACGACAGTAATCGTGGTATGGCTTTTGGGTGGTTACAACTGACCAGCAATCTTGGTTCGGTTATTGGTGGATTCATTGCGGTACTAATGGCTCCAATAACATTCATCGGTATCCCTGGTTGGAGAATTGCTTTCCATCTGGTTGGACTAATCAGCGTTATAGTTGGCATGTTGGTCTACCTCTTTGCCAATGATCCACACTTTTCAGATAGTGGGACAAAACCTAGCAATCAAATTTCAAATAGATCCTTATGGTCTGAAGTGAAGGGCCTAGTTCAGGAAGCCAAAACAGTTGTAAAGATTCCATCATTCCAAATTATTGTGGCTCAGGGTGTCACGGGTTCATTCCCCTGGTCTGCATTGTCATTTGCACCAATGTGGTTGGAGTTAGTCGGGTTCTCCCACAAGAAAACCGCATTCCTGATAGCCTTGTTTGTCATTGCTACTTCTGTTGGGGGCCTATTTGGGGGTAGGATGGGGGATTTCCTTTCCACACGTCTCCCGAATTCCGGGAGGATCATTCTAGCTCAAATAAGTTCAGCATCAGCTATCCCTCTAGCAGCAATACTCTTGCTTCTTTTACCCGATGATCCATCCACAGGTGTGATGCATGGTTTGGTCTTAATCATTGTAGGCTTCTGCATTTCCTGGAATGCGCCGGCTACAAACAAGTAAGATTCTCAAACTCACTCTTTTCCCTCTCTATATTATTTAATATTCCATTAGATGAAATTTCATTTTACATACCCAAAAAGTTGCTTTTACCAACCCAGTCGAGTCCTAAGTTTTATCACTTCTTTAGCTATTGCACGCCTAGATTTGAACAAATGAGTTCATGATACAAGCTGGAGTCTTACTGAGATATGCGATCGGGAAAAGAGAACCAAACTATTTGCTAAAATATGTGGACTTAGTCATTTATATGAATCCTCTATCAATCTCAACTTTAGAGCTGGAAAAAAAATAAATGCATTTCAAAATGTCCCATCAAAGATTGAATCATGGAATGCAAGAGTCTAGATCTTAACATTGAAAGTTCATAAATAGAAAATACATGAAAAGCCAAAAAAATAACAAACTTGAGCCTGAATAGTTGAGGCTTCAAAGGACTTTTCTTATTCTTATATCTATAACATGTAATAAAAGTGTTTTCTATGCATGCAGTCCCATATTTGCAGAAATAGTTCCAGAGAGATCTCGAACAAGTATCTATGCTTTGGACCGATCTTTTGAGTCCATCTTGTCATCATTCGCTCCTCCTGTAGTTGGGATACTGGCTCAGCACATTTATGGTTACAAACCTATTCTGCAAGGATTAAGTGAATCCGAAGAGATTGAAACAGATAGGGAAAATGCTTCATCATTGGCAAAAGCACTGTACACGGCAATAGGAATTCCAATGGCTCTCTGTTGTTTCATCTACTCTTTTCTGTACTTCACGTACCCAAGGGATCGAGAGCGAGCTCAAATGGAAGCACATATCGAATCAGAGATGCGAGAGCTATTGTCAGATACTATGCCTGAAGGTGGAGATCATTCTCAGGCTCAATCATCTGAATTGGAAAAACCATATATTAAAGACAGAAGCATTATTGAAGTGGATTATGAAGGTGAGGTCGACCTTGATCCTGATGATGAAAACGACGAGAAGGCTGTCCTTTACCACCAATCGACATTCTCTTAGGTGCAGTCTGCGGAATCTTTACAGAAATTAGGAGACCTTGCTTTCTTCCTGTTAACATTCTGAACAAGCTGAAGTCAACTTTAGTATTGCTGCGAGGCTGATTTGCATTGAATGACCGTGGTTGTGCTGCAGTGAAGATGAAGATGTACTGCACTTTTTGTGTTCTAACCTGCTCTGGTCTTCTTCAGCAAGACATACTCTAGAAAGAAAAATGTAACTAACAGTGATAGATTCACAGGTATTCACATTGACGAACTACATTTATGTTTTTTTTTTTTTTTTTGATAAAGAACTACATATATGCTTGATGTGACAACATCTGAACATTCAAATTTGATCACATTCGGTCAGGCATCAATAAAAAAAATACGTATAATTTTTTTGCTTTCTATTTTTATTGCGTGTTGTTGGATGATACAAGTCTGAAACATGCATAAACTTGGAAAAGAGACCCTCTATAGGCTATATAAGATTGTGTAAATAATATAACTCAACCCCCTCTCTGCAAAACATGACAAAAGTCGATTCTTATTATTCCCAAAAACAATATCAAGCGATAAATTTAGCATACTAACATGCATAATGAGCTTTAAACTTGTGAAGTGGTCAATGGTATTTAGTAAGCTAAAACAATTATATATACCTGGCGGAAAGACCTCAAAAAAATGTCACAAAAGCGGAAGGTCCATTAAGTACGTAGGTGGCAGCAACAAAAACTACCTCCAGGTAGAACTGTACTTATTTCATTCACACCTAGGCAAACCATTTCAAAATCATTAAAAACTAAAGCAACAAAGAACAGGATCTTGTGCCACAAAGTGAGCACTTGATGCAGCAAGAAGACAACAACATCTCAGATTCTTATACAGATCCATACATTTTAAAAAGCTGATTCTATAGTATACCTGATTAACTCCAGGTTTAAAGCACATTTTAGTTAACCTATACTCTTACTGGAACTGATATTTAGTCTGGAGATATTACCAATTTTGGTAGGACAATATCCTTACTAAAGGTTTCGCCGAGATGCAGAAAATTTTTACTTTGACATATGTAGATCAATGCAACTCAACAGTTACAGTTTCCCGATGAACTTTATATTTTCTACTCCACAAGTGTACGATTGGCATAAAGCACTTATTTCCAATAAAAAAAATGCAAAATTCTAAGGCATGGCTGCCAGTATTTTGAGAAATGAGCCTTAAAATAATCCCCTGAAGTGATCAGTTAGTCACCACATTTAAAAGAAATGCTTACTGCTGATGATGGCGAAGGCCAACAGAGCAAAGCAGCAACAGCATGCACAGGCATGAACTGAACCTGACTTGAAAAGAAGTCCGGAGATATCTGCTCTGACCAAGGTCACTTTCCTTCAAAAAGAAAAAAAGAAAGAAAATCAGAGATAACATGTACACCTAAAATTATAAATCATAAGATCAAATTATTTACAATTAAATGCTTTCACATACCTAATGACATGAACTTAAACTAAAGGTAAACTTTTAAAGTCTTTGGGGAAATTTTCCTCCTCCTTAATGAATTCATAGCGCTGTCTCAGTATGTTTTCTGAGTAGTCCAGAGCAACAACCTTTGAAAATAATTTTTTGATACTTGGATTTACGGATGAGTGTCATATTTAAGTATGTGTTTGTTACCAACATGTTCAATTATTAAAGCTTTTCTATGTTTTTGGAGGATCCTTGAAGGGTCATACCATTATACTCATATCCAATATAACAAATAATTCAAGAAAAATGAAAAGTCAGTAGAAATAATCCACACTTGGCAAAAAGTCTGGAGAACAACCCATTACCACAACCAGAATCAACAATATTTCCACATAACACTGCCTTTAGGTAATTCTTAGCCATGTCAAACTGCAATGAAAACCATTAGTTACTTAGTGACTCCATTGCTAGCGAAGAATATGAAACAACAATAGTATGAATTTAAAAAAAGGGAAATTGCGTGGATATTATGCCCCAATTCAATGTCCAAATTGTAGGATGATTAGAAATTGATGTTTTATGTTTGTTAGCATTTTAAATATTGTTATTTTCAGGGAGAGTTCCTTCAAACATGGTTAAGATAAACACTGCAAGCTTCAAACCTTAGGATCTTAGGATGATATTATAGCTAAGTTTTTTGATAAATATGCAGAAATAACCACTTCATAATCCCATCCTGCTGAGCAAGTTTATAGAAATCTTCATCTTACCTCTTCCCCAGGACCTGGAAAGCCATAGAACATAAAATTTTGAAGCCACAACAAATCCGTAACTTTTTTCTTGGTGAAAGTGAAGCAACTCTTTCATTAACAAAAGATGTGGTTGGCAGAGTCACAACAACCAACTGATTTACAATTTCTATAAATTGAAAAGAAAGAGCAAAGCTTTTAACTTTGTGGTCTTGGGTTCGAGCCCAATGGTGGGCATTCAATTTTTGCTATCTACAGCCAGGCCACTTCACGGTCTCGCTTGTTCATTTTAGTTTATGTTTTTTGGGGGGGGGGGGGGGGGGGGGAGGGGGGGGGGGGGGGGGGGGGGGGGGGGGGGGGGGGGGGGGGGGGGGGGGGGG
>JBBYHM010000019.1:20257661-20280199 GCA_038381775.1 Adansonia rubrostipa | reverse complement strand
ATAAGAAATTCATTTTTATTGATCAAACTATTTTTTGTAAAATAAATTTCAAAAATACAAAAAATTATTTTTCAAAATTATTTTTTTATGAAACAAATGTATTTTTAATTTAAAAATTTCGAATTAATATGTAAAACTGAAAGAAGCAAGAATGATTAAATGATAATCAGCCAATAAAAAATCTTCTTGCAGACCAACCAAAGACCTTTTGGTAATTTTATAAAAAATAAAATAAAAAAACCCCATGCTTGCTTACCGCTTGTTCTTTGAATTTGATCTATCTTGGGAAGATACGTAGTAATGGTGTACCTTACCTTTATATGCCTTCGTCATCTAGTCACTAAAAATAATTTATCTGAAAAAATAAATATTAAAACATAATTTGATAACTTTAATTTTTATAATATCAAATAAATTTAATTATCATTAAAATTTATCCATATAGAATTTTAGATAAAGTAAAATTTTTATCAAAGCATATATATAGAGATAATAACTATACTCGTAAGAGCCATTAGAATTATTTTATTTTTTTATTTTTTATTTATAACTCTTTTTGTTAACTTAAACATCGAATTATTCTCCTGAAATCGTGCTCCAAATCTCTTTCATCTTTATTATCTTAGAAAGTTCCTTCACAACTTCTCTATTATTGCATCAACACTTTTCATTACAATCATTTTAACATTTAAAAGATAAAAAATGTGTGAAATTGAATAATATCACCATTATTTTTTCAGTTATATTGAGTTTTCCTTCAATAATATGATTTTGCATGAAATTTGAATGGTAAGTGAATGTCCACGTTTCTATATGCTTCTCTCAAATAGTAATATTAAAAAATGGACAGTGCGAAATAGAAAGGAGCAAATATTTATTAAAACCATTCTACTTTATCTTGTTCTTACTTTTTAAATAAAAACTTATCATTTAAAATAGATCGATATAACATCTATGAATGAATAAATTTTTGTCATCACTATACTCAATTTTGGATTGGTCGTGAGGAAATGGCTTTGCCCTTATGGCAAGTAGAAGTGTCCATGGCTAGGGTCGGGCTTAATTCAGGTTGGATTTAAGCATGATATTAATATCATTCATGCTTTTTCAAGCTTAGCTTGACCTGAAATATGAGCCTTAAATTTTGCTCAAATCGGCCCATATTTGTAGACGAGTAGTCCAAATCCATTTAGACCAGCCCATATTATATTTTTTAATTTATTTTTAATTTTTTAAAATTTAATCTATAATAATATAATAATTTTATTAAATTTTAAAATATAATTAACTTAACATATTTTTTTATGATTACTTTAAAATATTATATAGTTATTCTTTATATGATATATATTTATTTTTTAAATAATAAAAATTGCTAGATGTATATAAATATAAAGTTAATATCTATTATATAAGTGAAAATGGGTAGGGCCAAGCCAGACTAAGCTTAAACCTTAAATGTTAGAGCTAAGACCAGATCTAATTTTTAAACGGACCTATTTTTAAGTCAAAGTTTATTTTTTAAATTTAATATTTTTACTGAAACCCTTTAAATATTAGACAGATTATAAACTTGTACAAATAATTTAACTCATAAATATCTCTAATGATTAGTCAAAAAATAAGATTTTAATTACAATTTTTTTCCAATTTGGACGTGGCATAAGCCATGCCAAGTGCCGTCCCCTCCCCCCGGACCCGAAAAAAAAAGGGCTCAAATTAATCAAGTTTCATATCTAAAAGGGGCAAAGCATCACCAAAATAAGTGTGATTTCCCTGCTTGTTCAGGATCAACCGATCAAGGAACTGCCAAGTAGCCCCCTTCTAGTAGAACTAAATTAATGTGGAGCTCATGCTGCTGCATGTTCTTGCTTTTTAAATAACACAATTCCTAATTTAAATAAGTATTAAAATTGTTCCCTATGTATTTGCCTCGTTGAGTTTTTGTTTTTTTTTTTTTTGGGGGGGGGGGTTGTTTTGTGAAGATGTTTGGAGTGGGTGAAAAGAAGGAGAAGATGAAGATGATGAGGGACATGAAGAGAAATAGTGAGCTTGAAACTTTATTGAGTGAGATCCCTCAAGCTCCTTCATTTCTCAATCTTCAACAACATTCACCAATGACCAGAGTTTCCCCTTCTCCTTCAAGGTCTTTCTCTAATGGGTTTTCTTCACCTGAAGAAAGTTCACCATTTGAAGATCAACAACAACAGCAATCCAAGTTTCATCATTATGGACTCTGGTTGGATTCTAAATCATCACCTGATTTTCATTTCAAAAATAACAATGTCGATGAAAAAAAAATTGTCGATGATGAAGGTTTTGATTTGTGTGAGAATCTGTATCAAATGCATATTAGAGATGAAGAAATATATGGAGCTGGTTCTGGTCAAATGAGGAGATCTGAGAGCGACCCAGATGGTTTCGGCTTTAGTTTTGGTGCTGTTTCTTCTTATAATGCTGAAAAATATACTTCATATGAAGGTTTTAACCAAGGGTTTCAAACTTTTCCACAACAAGGTTCTATGTGTTTTGATGGTAATGATGTCCTCAGGTCCACATTGCTTGGTTTGCAAGGTGGAAACCAAAATGGTGATTCATTGGAGTCTTATGGTATTAGTTACAATCAGTCGAATGGTTTTTTTTTGAATTCGAGTTGGCATAATAGCCATACAAACTATCTTTTGCAGCAGAGAATGGAACAGGATAGGAGTTTGGATAATAGGGGAATTCTATTACAGAATGCTTTTAGGCCCTACAGTGATAATCCTTTCGTCGGCTCGCAACAATGTGGAATGGATGTTAATGGAGGTAGAGCTGTCATTGATTCTTTGAGTTCTCCTAGGTTCTTGCACAGTAAGATTCCTCTTGAGGAGAACGTAGAGGATCATAGTGTCATCATTCAAGGAAGAAATTTGAAGTATGGCATTGAAAACTTGGGCCATGATTCATTCAAGTGTCATAAGAAAAAATCTCTCAAAGAGATTGCAATGCGAAACCTTAAAGAGAAAAGCACTAAACTTGATAAAAATCATGGAGAAAATGTAAGACTGATCCCGAGTCCGTGTTCCTTGGTTGAGTTTCGGGGTTGTATCAGTTACATGGCTAAGGACCAGAACGATTGTCGCTTCTTACAAAGGATATTTGATGAAGGAAACTGTTTGGATGTTCAAATAATATTCGATGAGATTATTGATAATATTGTTGAACTTATGATGGATCCCTTTGGAAACTACCTTGTGCAAAAGTTGCTGGATGTGTGTACTGAAGAACAAAGACTGCAGATTGTTCTCATGGTGACCAAAGAAGCAGGGCAGCTAGTGAGGATTTCCTTAAACACATATGGGTAGCTGCTTCATATTCTCCTTTCTTTTAGTGATATTCTTTGCTTTTTCTTTCTTCTTTTCTCTTCTTTTATAGAATTGTTGCTAACCTAATATACTGCTATATTTCAGTACTCGTGTAGTGCAGAAGTTGATTGAGACTCTCAAATCCAGACAACAGATTTCTCTTATCAAATCGGCTCTCAGACCTGGAATTCTTGATCTTATCAAGGATCTTAATGGAAATCATGTGTTGCAGCGCTGCTTGCAATGCCTTGACAATGAAGATAATAAGGTACAATGATGAGGGTGAATTAACTTCTGAGGTTCAATACTTATTCTCACAAATGATCCTAATCATGCACATTCTAATTTTTTTTTTTTCAATATATTTTGGGTTACTTTGATCATAGTTTTTCTCTGAAATGAAGCATTTCCCTACATGATTGACTAATATCTGTTTAAGAAGTTGTGAAGGTTATTCTATAATACCATCATGAGTTTGCCTTGTTGATATCTCAATTTCAAATCTCAAAATGCATCTTTTGCATTCTTTAGTTTACGTCCATTGCTACATAAATCTAATGCACTCATCCAACTGTTTGTTTCTTTGTTTGAGTAGTATTTTGTAGGGTGAATAATTAATAAATCAACAGGAAATGCTTTAAAAAATTTGGCCATCAAGTCATCAACTACAGTCTCATTTCATCTTGTCAATCTACTACTTGGTTTATCTCTAGTCAATTGTTTGGACCGATTTGCTTTGTGTCCATCACATCTTGACAACGGGTACTCAAGTCTTCTAAGGAAAATTATATGGTTATCTTGGATGTCCTTATCCGATGGCCTATTACCTATGCACTTAATTTTGACTCTAATGCCAATTGGCGGCGTACCTTGGTTAGATGCAATACAAAATCACATTTGTTTGAATGTGTTTCTCCTCTTCATCGGGGCAGGGTACCTTTTGTGCGTGTATTATGAGACATTATAACATACTTTAACTCATTGTTTGATAGGTGTACCTTGTAAACAGGTAGAAGCTTTTCTTCCAGATACTGGCTTAGTTACAGGTATTGGCATATTGCCGGTGCATGACAAGCAACTGACATGAATGCAAGGAGCCAGTTTGAAGGAATCTGCTCTTTCTGAATATTTGTTAATATGAGCATTCTTTCCATGAGAGGAACCAACCTATAACAGGCTATGATAGGATGTGAGATAGATAATAACTAATCCAACATCTGATTCCTGAAGACTTCTTTGTCCATTTGGAGAACCTCTTTTAGCTTGCAATTTTACATAATTGATCAGGCATTCTTGTTTTGAGTTGTGAACTAAAGACTAGAATTCTGTCCAAATTTTCAGTTCCAGTCATAATTATCACAAACTTTACCCAATATCTATTTCCTCTTATCAGTTTATTTTCTATGATGTTGACCTCAAGCTATTACAAGGCTTGATTCACCTAAATAAAGGTTTAATTAAAATAGCATGCAGTAACCTAACTTCCTTTCAGCTCTCTGAAAATAGTATCTTGTGTATGCTCATATGTCATCCCTATGTAGAATTCTTACAAAAGTATGCTTTTTATTCAAACTGTAGTTGGCAAGCATTGGTTCATTTCTTGTGTTAAAAATTCTGTCTCCACTTTGATGCTATGAATTTTCAGAGGTCATAATATACACTTTTTTCAAGTTTGATTCTGAAATCATTTTTGGTCCTTTTTTTTCTGTTAATTACCAATGCAGATTATTTTTGATGCTGCTGCAAAATTTTGCGTAGATATTGCCACTCATCGTCATGGATGCTGCGTGTTGCAACGCTGCATTGCTCATTCCAATGGGCAACATCGAGATAAGCTAATTACTCATATCTCCAGAAATGGACTTCTTCTTGCTAAAAATCCTTTTGGGTAATAAGCTAAGCTATTATTGTTTGTTTGTTTCTTCCCAGTTTTCTGACAAATAAGATTCTTATTGTTGGTTTTGATGACTGCATAATATTCTTCTTTTGTTTCTGGAACAGAAATTACGTTGTTCAGTACATTATAGAGCTAAAGGTCCCCTCTGCTGTTGGCAACTTGCTTTCTCAGTTCAAAGGGCACTATGTTCACCTCTCAATGCAGAAATTTAGCAGTCATGTGGTTGAAAAATGCCTCAAGCATTTTGCAGAAAGTCGGTCACAAATCGTTCATGAGTTAATCTCTGTTGTCCAGTTTGAACAATTATTGCAAGACCCATTTGCCAACTATGTCATTCAATCTGCTTTAGCGGTAACCAAGGTATGGGTACTTGTCATTGCTTCTCTCATATTTCTTGCTTTGATAGTATTTGTTCAAATTTGAATGAAATCTCTCCTGGCAGCTCTTTTCATCTCTTGTATAAGTAGCTTGTATATAAAGATGTACCATTTTCATCACATAAAACCATTTTGTCTCAATCAGGGTCCTCTTCATGCTTCTCTAGTTGAAGCAATCCGACCCCACATGATCTTGCGTACCAGCCCATATTGCAAGAGAATTTTCTCTCGGGAACTCCTGAAAAAGTGATGGGGTGTCACTTTGCCTGTGTTGTTGTGCTACCAAAGTTGCTAGCTCTTCACTATAAAATAAGTCATTGTCCTTGGATTAACTAAGATATAGAAATGTACATGAAATTCTGGTGCTGCTGCTGTGGTGGAAGGGGCTTTTCAGCTTCAGATCAGTGGATTAGCCTTTGACAATCCTAAGGATGTAGAAGAAAATTTTGCTTCTAGTTGTTCATTATATAGTTCAACTTGTATTATTCTCTTGCTGTTGTCTTGTCGATCCAAACTTTGGATGTATGATAATTCATTGAAGTTTTAAGACAGTTTCTGCATAGGAATATAGCAAACCTGATGTCTGAGATACTTAAATAGCTTCTTTATGGCAACTTGACTGCATATAGATCTCAAGTACTTAAGAAAATTAAAAAAAAAAAAAAAAAAACACTTTGAGAAAATAGAGATGCTAAAGAAAGATGATTTTCTTTGGCACTGTGCATTTCATTTGGGATAATAAAGCAAGATGCCAATAATTACAATTATCAAGATATGATGTTCAAAGTGAAACAGGATGGATCTTGTTTTGGTTAAAAAAAGAAAAAATCAGTTGCAGACACAATGATTTTGAAGGAATATGAGACTTGTTTGATGCTATTCCTTGAAAATAATTTCATGAACTAATTAAATCAATTTCTCTTGAGTCCATTCTTTTCGTTTACTAGAAGCAATTACTTTTAGGCCGTGAAGCCTAAACTAGGTTCAAAGGCATGTTGTAATAGGGTAAAAGTTTTAGGCCGTGAAGCTCAACTATAGGGTCAAAGGCATGTTTGTAAAGGGTAAAACTTTGACCATTCATTCGCTAACCGGCTTGCAATGATCTGCTACTCCTTGTTAATACAAATATGGAGAATAAATCTGGAAGATCGTTTAGCATATCATTTTTTTGCTAAGCAATTATCATCTAATGCTCATAAAGAGTTTACTGATGATCTCGGGCATCTACATTACCAGCATTCTTGCATGATCCAGGGTTCAAAGAGAAGGAAAAAACAAAAAAACAGCTTCTGCTTCATATATCACAGGATCAACAACCATACAAAAGATTAATTGTTCTAGTGCAAAACATACTCCTGCATACAGTTTTAAGTAGACTTAAAATTCTCAGACAACATAAAACTCACAATAACACAGACAAAATTCTCAGATAGCATAAAACTGACAGTACCAGATAGACAAACAGGATAACATCAGAGCCAGACAAAGTGCTTGGCTATAATAGACATTTTATTCAACAGAAAATCATCTCATGATGAACAGCTTTCAAGCCTCCACATGACCTGCAAGTGCCAGAAGCATCTTTTCATAGTCTCCATGAGTGTCCTTGACAATAGCACGATCCAGTGGGACACTGTTCCTTCGATGGTACTCATCTGCTATGATCTTCAGATCAACCTCAGCCCTCGTGGCAATAACTCTTGTAAGAGCTCCTTCATCTGTTCCTCGTTTATTGATTGCCAGACGAAGAACCTTCTCGAAATACTTTTGCGGGAAGACCAGGCACTTCACTGTGGCCCTGAGTAGTGCAAGGAACTCATCCTTAGGGTCAGCCTTCAAGTCCTGCAGAAAGAAGTGTCAAAGACCAAGGAAAATCTGTCAGAGCGGCTGGATAACTCAAGTGTATGAAATAGCCAATTCTGGTGACCAGCCTAAAGCTTATGTTCATTGTAACCTGCAATACTTGTACCCATAAAGAGGAGATAACTATGTTACTCAGACTCGGGTGTAAGTGTCAACTACTAACATGTGTCCGACACATGTATACTCAATTTTTTTTCTTAAGTTTTTCATGCATTTAAAAGATCCTTGAAAGATCATAGTCCCACAACCATGTCCGAATATGCATCTAAAACGAGGGTCGAACACGGGACACTCCAAGATAAACGAAGAGTATGAACAACATAGGATATAACAACAGAAAAGATATTCGAATGCAGAAAACTTATGGGATGGAAATTATGCATCACAATACAGAAACCTCCAATGACTAATAGGCTTGAATAATTTACAAACTTAAATGATTTGTTTGATGATCTTTTGGTCACCATGAGGAATAATTCAGATAATTAAGAAGAACTCTGAGAAGTGTTTGGCTTCTGTTAGAAAGGTAAAGATGCCTTGAAAATACCCTTTGCAAAAGATAAAAAGTCCAGAGAGGCAGAAGGGGGTTTGGGGGCACAGAAAGCACAATCTCAATTCAACTTTTTATACCTTGTTTATATCATTTCCGTACTCATTTTTGTAGTGATTCAGAGTTGCATTCATTTGTGCCTTGCTTCTTGTAGCCAAGACCCTGATGAGATCATCATCATTGTAAGCTTTGCTAGAAATTTTCTCATGGAGTAACTTGGCCTCTGATTTGGCCAGAGTCATGTTCACCTCGTCTCCCTCATATCTGTATGCGCTCACAAGAGGTAGGAGAAGCTGAAATGAATAAAGACAAAGAAAGAAGCAGTCATTCACAGCAGAAAACAAACTCCATAAGGACCCACCAATATAATAAACAAAGGGAGAGAGAGAGAGAGAGAGAGACTACAAATACAAAACTCTAAGCAACCCATAGTATGATTATATCTACAAGTTTCTGATAAAAGTTCTGTTTGATTGCAACGGACCATGGAGTAATTGCTTGTTATACTATTTAGACTCTTCATTTTTCTTAAAGTATCCGTATTTAACACGTATTTGACTAAGATCGTCCAAATATATGGAAAAACTTTAAATAATTTGAAGTATGGATGTTCTATCCCAATCACTAATAGTCTAAAAGATGTACCTTACGGAAGTCACCGGTTGCATGCTGAGCAACATCCTCCTCAAGCGATTTCTTGTAACGAGCATGATAAGCCTGCCTAGTGCGGAGTAGCTGATCAGCAGACCTTGTGCAGGCGATTTCCATAAGGACCTGATTGCTTGAAGTCCACCTTTTGGTTGCTTCATTAGCCAAAAGTGCATCACGTTCGGCAGGATCAAGAGTCCAAAGCAGGACCAGCCTCTGATAGATAAGAACTCGGAAAGCAACATCCGTTATTCATCATTCTAGGCAATAAGATATGCAGAATATTGTCTACCAGTGAATAAAAGTAAGTGCTTTTGCAAACTGACCTCAAAGTCATTTGAGAGTTCCTTGTCCAGCGCCTTGAGTAGATCTTCTCCATAGGCTTCAGCGTAAGCTTTTCGAATCAACTTCCGTTGCTCAGCATTTCTGTGACCCAATATATCTATGATTAAGCCCTCATTAGTTCCCCATCCTGCAATAAACATCAATCAAGCTTTTTACATCATCAGGGTGCAGATCAACTGCCTCAGAATGATATCTAAAAATTTAAGATCAAATCTCTGCCTGTTTAAAGTTGTTTGTTGGACAGGCGACTATACAATGTAGTAGCTTTAAATCAATAAAACTTACTGAAGTTAAAAAAAAAAAAAACAAAAAACTCCAAATACCCATTTTTCAAAGGAAAAATTACATCTTTACACGTCTATTACAAAATCAATACCCATATAATCCTAATTAATTTTCGAACTTTTTTTTTCTGTTTGATCTTTGAAACTCAAACTGGTTATTAGCAATGGCATGTATTTGTCTATTTTTGCACATCAAAAATCTAATACAGGGTCTCATATACCAGAACGAATTCATGGTCAGATATATACTTTAAGCGACCATGAACCCATACAATCAGACCAGACCAGATCAGATCATCAAACTGACCAAAAAGACAAGGAAACCATATCATCAGATCATCAAACTAATAAGCCACAGTATAAACAAAAACAGATAATCACGCATCAAAGATTAACCAATATCAGTGTTAGACATTATCATTTGATAATCACCATCTTTTTCAACACAATCTTAACAGATCTTGGCAGATCATCCCAAGATCAACCCCCAAACGATCCATACTCACCGACCGACACACACGAAAAAAATCTTTTGGTTTAAAAATGAAAACCAAGAGAAGGGTTAAACATTATAGATCATGCTATAAATTTTGATCCGATCAAGATTGTACTGAGAAGATCAAAGCAAACAGAGTTGATTAATATAAGAGAACAATGACAGAGTGACTACGTAGGGAGATAGAAGAAAACGATAAGAGGAGAGACCTGAAAAGGCTTTTCTTAGTTGCTCAGCATCTTCAGATGCGGATGGAACTGTCGGGGGCACTGCAAGAGTTGCCATTGTTTCTTTTTTTTTTTTCTCCTCCTTTTTCCACTTACCCTTTTTCTGTTTAGAATCGAAAACGAGAAGGTGGCAGCAATTTAAGGACAGCGTAAGTGGCTGTCGACATGCGGCGTCTAATTCCTCATTTGCCCGCGTGAATATTCTCGAAGCAATTGCTTACATAGCGACAGAATTTGATAATAATTCGTATTGTAGTTATTTTATTTTATATTATATTTATTCAATTGTATTTAATACTTGCATAAATATTATCTGTCACTGTCAGTATATATGAACCGTCGGTTCAGGAAGGTCAAAGATGACCAATCGTTAGGATCCTTGTGGATCGCAATGACAATGCTGGCGAGATATTTGCGGTGAGATGGTGAGGTTGGTACTCAATGTGTTCCTATTTATGATTATAATTGATAGTAATGCGACAAAATGCTTTATAATCTTTTAGAAAAATGAGATCTTTTAAGTTAAAATTGGGTTCTCTTTTATTATTTTTTATTAATTATTATTTAATATAATTTAATTATTACTTATAAATAAATTTAATAAATATAAATAATATTAATAAATATATTAAAAATAAATAATAAATTGATTATGCTTTCCCCCATTAATCAATAGTCATTATTGTTCTCTTCAGCATTTGTTACTACTTTACAGTCCAAAACTATAAACAACCCATTTCTTGTCCACATTCATCGAATAAATAGTACTAAGAACAATTATACTGTCAATGGTAAAAATAAAGCTGATTAATCTGTTAGCAAAAATTCACGTTGATTACGAGATTTAAAAAATAATATTTAATATATTTATTTAAATTTTAATATTTATAATTTTAGGTTATAATTTTTTTTATTAAAACTAAAAGTTTAAACATTAAATAAAAGTAATATTACTGGACAATAATTAAAAGCTAAAAGTATAATTAAATATGATTAATTTAAAAGTAATTTGTTAATATGATAGGATACTTAAATTATAAAATTATGTTAAATTTCAATAATATATATTACCATATAAGGTTAAATATGAATGATTTAACATTAATATATAATAAATAAAATAAGTAAATGACCTTTCTATGTAACTTTTGATATGATTTTAGCAACTTTAGGTACTATAATTTTAATAGTTTCAATAATTGATCGAACCGTTTGAATCAAAAATAGTTTTAATAATTGCTTCGGCATATGTCATAAAATTAAGATTTTTTTAAAACAATAAAAAATTCAGTTAACAGATAAAAAATTAAAAAAAAAACTAATTTAAAAATTTTTAATTTTTTTAAAAAATATTATATATAAAGATATTTTAACCAATTAAATTTCCTATTCTATTTTTTAAATACTGCATTAAGGTGTTTGCGGTCCATCTCTCTTGTCCAAAACTCAATTCGACGACCTTAGCTAAAGACTTCTCTAATAAGGCCCCTGAATGGAAACCAAGACATAAGGCAAAGGCCCACATGAGATATAACATTAATGGACTTTTATTTTCAAGTAGGGCCTTTCATGGATTTAGTATTAAGAGATAAATAAGAAATTACATAAAAAAAATTTTTGCATTTCATTACTTTTGAAATTTATTAGGTTTCGTTTCATATCTTTTTTTAATAAAATAAGTAATTAATTGAATTAAAAACAAATAATATAAAGTAAAAATATCTATTATAAGGAGCACTTTGATTGCTTACATGTGATTGAGTTTTCGAATTCAAATAAGATTAATGTTTTTTTTTTAAGTTTTAAGCAAGAACAACTTTGTCAAAATTAAGACGCGAAAGATGACTTCAGGAAACTTGGGGGATGCTTTTCTAACTTCAAAAGCTGTAAGGGGCACAGGTCCTTCTTCAACTTACTTTTTTAGCATGACCTTGATGTAAGAAGTGCTTCAAATTGGGTTTTTTTGCTACCTTATCCTGTCTTCTTTTAATCTTTAAATTGAGAGGTTTGACTTTAAAACGCATTTTTTCTGTAACCTTCGTTGTGTAGGCAAGCTCTGCAAAGTAAAACAGATATAGTCAATTGTAGAATCATGCTCTGAATTCCATGCAACAATAGACTTTTATGAAGTACATCACCTGGTGCGACATATCCATATGTTCCAGCAAGATTGGTCCAATTAGATGAGTCCGGAATGAGAAGTTTAGCCGTTCCAAAATCCAAAGCGTGAGCTTCAAATGCCAAGCCAAGTAAAACATTGTTGCTTGATATGTCCCGATGAACAATCGATGGAGAGCAATCATCGTGCAAGCAAGACAGGGCATGAGCAACACCTTTTATAATATTCACCCTTTTATCCCAATCCGATTGTTTTGCTGCTACTTCATTGCTTAGATTTGTAGCCAAGCTACCCCTTTCAAGGTATTTGTAAAGCAAGAATGATTGCTCAGCAGACCAACAAAACGCATAGAACTTCACGATATTTTGACGCCGTAACTTCATTTTGAAATTCTTTTGCTGCTCTAACTTCACCAGCAGCACGCAGTGGATGGACTTCCTTCGCAGCTACAGTATCACCTTTTGTCAGCTTTACCCTGTATACACTTCCGTATCCTCCCTTTCCAATGCAACACTGAGAATCAAAGTTGTTGGTTGCACTTACGATCTCAGCATACAGTAATCTTCCATCGAAGGACGATATTGCAAGGAGGTTTTTCATTATTCATCTGCTTTGACTTTTTTATTTGCATCTTTTCCCCGTCTTTTGAAGCCGAAAAACAAAGCCAGTGCAACAATTGAAAGGCTGGCAACTCGTAACAGAGGAAACATAATTGTATAGAGCAAATCGTGGTTGTGGCCCTTCTTAAAAAGCTCGCAAGGTCTCAACCAACGAACGTTGCCACACAAGCCCTTGTTTCCTTCTAATGCTTGTATTGAAGCATTTTGAAATGACGGAATATTAGGAATTGGACCCTGCAACTCATTTCCTGCTAAGTCAACAATGAGCAAGCCTCGCAGTTTATCGAAGAACGTGACGTTACCACATAGGTTATTATAAGAGAGATTCAACGTCGACAAGCTTTGCAAATATTTAAATTGTGATGGAATCTCCCCTCAAACCATGTTATGACTCAGATCTAAGTCATTCACTTGAGTTAACTTGCCGATCTGAGCTGGAATAAAAAAATCCCCTATAGTCTCGAGAATGGACTTACTCAATCTGTTTGCAGACAAGTCGAGACACTCAAGATTGGACAAAAATCCAACTTCTCTTGGTATGCCACCAGAGAGATGATTCCCGAGCAAAATAAGCCTAGATTAAAAAGTCAATTTTGTCAATTCCTTTGGAATCTCCCAACTAAATGATTTGAAAAAAGATCTAGTGCTTGTAGCTGAATGGAGTTTCCAATCTCAGGTGGTATTCTGCCGGTGATTTTGTTCCTTATAACATTCCAATGCTTTTTAATGGGATGGAGAGAAAATGACTAAACACACGAATTGGATGGGTTATATCAGGTCGTGTGCAAACCATTGCATTCATCAAATTTTTTATTGCAAATGCATAAAGAATATGTTGTATGTATTCTTTCTCTTGATCACTAGAAGGAGCATGTTTACTGCGAAGCCTAAAGTATAAAGCAAGAAGTGTGTTTATAACTTTAGCCTTATCCACACGTAACCGTTGAAGAACTTTCTCATTGTACTTTTCCAAAGACAGCCATAATTCTTAGTCTCCCTATCATGAGTAATCTACATATCAAGTATCTGCCATGCATACCCAAGTTTTTCATGACAAAAGGCTTACTAAGGTCCTTTCTCAACCTATCAATTCTAGAAGAATTATGACCAGTGATCAACATGTCATCAACATAGAGCAATAAAATGATAAAGTCATTATCAGAAGATTTTTGTACAATGACACAATAATCAGAGGGCAATCCTCTTGAATCCCTGTTAAAGCATAATAGACTTAAATTGTTTATACCACTGCCTTGAGGCTTGTTGCCATACAAACTTTTTTTCAATTTGCAAATATAGTTTTCCTTACCCTTGCCATAAAACCCTCAGGCTGCTCCGTGTAAGTCTTTTTCTCCAAATCACCATGAAAGAAAGCAATTTTCACGTCCATTTGTTCAATCTTTAAATCAAGACTAGTGGTCAAACCAAGAACAACTTGAACGGAAGACATTTTAACAACAGATAAGAAGATCTCATTAAAATCAATCCCTTTTTTTCTAATTATAGCTTTTGGCAATTAATCTAGCTTTATATCGTGGAGTGAAAGCATTCTCTTCATTTTTTACCTTGAAAACCTATCGATTTTCCAAAGTTTTGTTGTCCTTAACCAACTTGACCAGCTCAAAAGTATGGTTGTTAAGCAAAGATTTCATCTCCCCATTCATAGCTACAACCCAATTGTCTTTCTACTCACTTTCCATAGCCTATTTGTGTAACTTAGGTTCCTTCCCATCAATGAAGAGCACGTATTCATCAAATGAGCAATGCGTGAAGGAATATGCTGTCTAAAAGACCTCAAAATTGAAACAATAGGTTCATCAATAACCCTATGAATAAAAATATTACCTTATTG
The DNA here is from genome assembly GCA_038381775.1 of Adansonia rubrostipa. NCBI lineage: Eukaryota > Viridiplantae > Streptophyta > Magnoliopsida > Malvales > Malvaceae > Adansonia > Adansonia rubrostipa. Next base: position 20,265,574 of record JBBYHM010000019.1, on the reverse strand, counting down.
GCAATAATAGCATCATTAACCTCAACCTGATCACTTGGAATATGATTACCAACATCAGCTACATTGGGCATATAGGTCTCAAGAGCTCGATCAAGATCTTCCAAGCCATCAATATTCAGAGACTCTACCTTCTCAACCTTATCAATATCTTTAATGATATAATCCTCCATGAAAACAACATCACACTTCTGACAAATTTCATTTCAACTAGATCATACAACCTATAATCAAACTTATCATTACCATAGTCAATTAAGATACGTTATCTTGTCTTGACATCTAACTTGGGCCTTTTATTTTTAGGCATATGTACAGATGCTTTATAGCCAAATAGACGCAAGTGGTCATAAGAAACATCCTTGCTAAACCATACTCAGTCGAAAACATCAAATCGCAAAGCAACAACAAAAGAATACTTAATAACATATAGAGCAGTATACAAAGCCCTACCCCAAAAGGATACAAACAACTGTACTTCAAACAACAAATATCTGACTTTCTCCATCAATGTCCTGTTCATCCTCTCTGCCAAATCATTCACTGAGAAGTCTTAGGAGGCATCTTTTAATGTCTAGGGGTGGAGCCTTCTGGAAGCTAAGGGGCCTTGGCTTTACCAAGAATTTTTAATTATTCTAGCGTAAATATATCTATGTGTATTTATATATTAAAAAAATTAAATGGTCCCCCAAAATAAAATTTAAGTTTAGCAATTTATTTCTCGTTTTTATAATTTATCATATTATAATCATATTTAATGTATTTTATATTTATATAGATGTAAAAATATTTTATAATTCATATTATGTAAATTTTAAGACTTATACTCGTATCATATTCTGTATTAAGTACTTTATTCATATCATATTCGTTTAATTATGTCTAAAATTAGTAAGTCTAATAAAATTTATATTTATTTTATTTTTTAATTTTTTTCAACAACTTAATTTTTTGTCTTATAATTTAGAAAAATTAAACTTACATTATTATTTATCTTTTTATTTTACTTTACGTGCCAATTATTATTCATAAACCCTTTAAATTAATGATTTATTAAAAATTAACTCACGATCTTGTGAACTTAAAACAACATTTTAAATTAATTTTCTCAACAAGACTTCAACAATGTACTGAAAAATCTGATTTTCTTCGTACGGCTGATTTTTTTTTTTTTTATGATATTGTTCAACTCCAAATTCAATCATTTTTGGTTCTAACTTGGCTTTTGCCATTTGGGTTATTAAGTTCAAAAATTAAGATTAAGATCCTAGTAAGTTCTCAAATTATCTCATTTTAGTAATTAATACTTGGTAATATTAAATGTATTTATATAAATATGATATAAAAAAATTATTAAAATACGATATGAATATATAAATATTTTAAATTTTATATAATAAAATTATTAACGTATTAAAATTTATATAAATATAAATTATTTTAAACATAATTAATATACAATAAAATATATGAATATAATCAAATTTTATAAATTTGGTATTCATATAATCTTGCTATTTGCATGGAAATGCTAAGACTTTTGTGATAAGTAAAAAACTTGATAATTTTTTTTTGTTAATTTATCATAGCACAGTATCATATTGACTTGCCTTGGCTATTTATGACGTCTCCCAAAGGATATATACATATATATATATATATATATATATATATATAAATTTAGGATTTTAATTGGCACCCCAATGGTAAATATCAGGATCCACTATTGGCCTGATACGTTGCGGTCTACAATAATCATTAAATGGTCCACAGTATTGACCACTATCTGCAACCACTCCAATTGCAATGGCCGTTGGGTGAAACATACACAACTATATCAAAAAGAAATTCAGAAAACATAAAAATGCTAATCATCCGGGGATAGTACAGAGAAATAATTCTTAAAAAAAAAAAAAAAAACAAAAGATAGCATAGAGAAACTAAAAGAAGAAACTGTCAACAGATAACCAAATATTTACAAGGTGGTCGGCAATTCAATGTGATGACCCTTGCAAGGAAAATATTCAGCTGGCTAACAGCTGAGAAACAGCGTACATGGTTGGTCTAGAATGCGGATTGTCAACCAAGCACATAAAAGCTATCTTCATCACAGATATCAGTTCGTCTTTAACTTCTGGTGATGGAGGTAAAAGCCTTTGATCCAGGAAGTCGTTCACCGAAAACCGCATTTCAAGGGATGCAGATGGTTGCATGGAGATCAAATCACCAGGATGTGCTCCCATCATAACTTCCAAAGTCAACATTCCGAAACTATAAACATCGCATTTTTCTGTAACCTTCATTGTGTAGGCAAGCTCTGCAAAGTAAAACAGATAGAGTCAATTGTAGAATCATGCTCTGAATTCCATGCAACAATAGACTTACTATGAAGTACGTCACCTGGTGCGACATATCCATATGTTCCGGCAAGATTGGTCCAATTAGATGAGTCAGGATTGAGAAGTTTAGCCATGCCAAAATCCGAAACGTGAGCTTCAAATTCCAAGTCAAGTAAAACATTGTTGCTTGATATGTCCCGATGAACGATCGGTGGGGAGCAATCATGGTGCAAGTAAGACAGAGCATGAGCAACACCTTTTATAATATTCACCCTCTTATCCCAATCCAATTTTTTTGCTGCTTCTTCATGGCTTAGATTAGTAGCCAAGCTACCCCTTTCAAGGTATTTGTAAACCAAGAATGATTGTTCCGCAGACCAACAAAACCCGAAGAACTTCACGATATTTCGATGTCGTACGTCTATCAACGCCGTAACTTCGTTTTGAAATTCTTTTGCAGCTCCAACTTCATTAGCACGCAGTGGATGTACTTTCTTCACGGCTACAATATCACCTGACGTCAGCTCTACCCTGTATACACTTCCGTATCCTCCTTTTCCAATGCAACACTGAGAATCAAAGTTGTTTGTTGCACTTATGATCTCGGCATACAGTAATCTTCCGTCAAAGGACGATATTGCAAAGAGGTTTTCATTATTCATGCTGCTTTGAGTTTCTTTATTTGCATTTTCTCCCCGTCTTTTGAAGCCGAAAAACAAAGCCAGTGCAGCAATTGAAAGGCTGGCAACTCCTAACAGAGGAAACGTAATTGCGTAGAGTAACTTCTGGTTGTGGCCTTTCTTAGAAAGCTCGCAAGCTTTCAACCCACGAATGTTGCCACACAAACCTTTGTTTCCTTCTAATGCCTGTATTGGAGCATTTTGAAAGGCTGGGATATTAGGAATAGGACCCTGCAACTCATTATGTGATACATCAACATTGGTCAAACCTCGGAGTTCATCTAAAAAGGTGATGCTACCAGAGAGATTATTATAAGAGAGATTCAACGTTGACAGGTTTTGCAAAGATTCGAATTGCGATGGAATCTCCCCTGAAAGCATGTTGTGACTCAGATCTAAGTCAGTCACTTGAGTTAACTTGCCTATTTGAGCTGGAATTCTTTGGCTGAAATTGTTACCGCTCAAATTCAAGTAGTGCAATTTCAACAAATCCCCTATAGTCTCGGGGATGGACTCACTCAATCTGTTTGCAGACAAGTCGAGATACTCAAGATTGGACAAAAATCCTAATTCACTTGGTATACCCCCAGAGAGTTTATTCCCAGACAAAATAAGCCTAGATAAATAAGTCAATTTTGTCAATTGCTTTGGAATCCCCCCAACTAAATGATTTGAAGAAAGATCAAGAGCTTGCAGCTGAACGGAGTTTCCAATCTCAGGTGGTATTCTGCCAGTGATTTTGTTCCTTGCAATCAATAGGCTGGTTAAATTATTGCACAATGCCCAGTTAGGTGAAATTTCGCCATAAAAGTCATTGTCGCTAAGGCTTATAAAATTCAAGCTGGGATATACGCCAAAATCTTCTGATATATTCCCAGTCAGTCTATTTCTTTCGAGGCGTACTCTTTCTAAGCTTCGGCAATTTTTCAAGTCTCTGGGTATTGGACCTACGAAATGGTTATCATTCGCTATGAACCGTTGAAGTAATCCACCTCTGCAAACGTTTTGTGGCAGCTGCCCAGTGAACTGGTTTTGATCTAGTTGCAACATCCACATTTTCATGAAGTTTCCTATTTCTTGAGGTATGGGACCGGAAAGCTGGTTTTCTCGGAGGAACAAAGTTTCCAAGTTGCTCAAATTAGCTAACGAAGCTGGAATAGAACCGTTGAGTTGATTTTGACTCAACTCTAGAAAAACTAATGATTTCAAGTTTCCCAACTCTTCAGGAATGGAGCCGAAGAGATTATTTTCAAAAAGTTGGAGAATGGTCAGATTTGTCAAGTTTCCAAATGTGGCTGGGATCAAACCAGAAAGATTGTTTGTATAAAGTACTAATTCACTGAGCGACTTCATATGCCCCAATTTGGAAGGGATTGATCCTGAAAGATTGTTATCATACAAGTATAGCATTCTTAAGTTTTTCAAGTTTCCAAAAGTTAAGGGGATAGGACCTGTGAGAAGGTTGGTGCTCATGTAAAGTCCTTGCAAATTGCTAAGGTTTCCCATTTCTGAAGGAATGTCACCAGAAAGGGAATTATTGTACATATACAAGTTGGTCAGGTTGGTCAGGTTACCCAAAGAAGGTGGAATAGGACCACTTAGAGGGTTATTTTGCAAGGCAAGCTCCTCGAGGGACTTTAGCTGACCTATTTCTTCAGGAATGGAGCTATTAAGCTGGTTCTCAACTAGGTGAAGGGTCTTGAGATGCATAAGCTGACCAATCTCACGTGGAATTTCTCCAGACAACTTATTGAATGACAAATCAAGGTAAGTGAGTTTAGAGAGTTGACTGATTTGAGATGGGATTGAGCCAAAGAGTCCATTGACGCTAAGGTCTAACTCTTCAAGATTGGACAAAGATGAGAATGGAAATGTATGAAGTGTACCTTTTACACCATAGCTTGTGAGGTTGATTCTTGAAACGCTGTTTCCCTTGCAGTCGATTCCTAACCAACCGCAAGGACTTGCGTTTGCATTCAAAGGAGAGACAGTCCATGAAAGCAAAAGTGAACGGTTTGTCAGGGATTGAAGGCTGGCTTTCCAACTGAGGAGTGCAAGAGCTTCCGCATTAGAACCAGAAGCAACACCAGATAAAGAAGAATGCAACGTTACAAACAGGAGCAATCCAAGCAACGCGACTCTCCTCATGATTTCCGGATAATATTTCAGCATTGATTTTTATAATTATAGTATATACATCTACAACTTATAAACCTCAAGATTTGAAAAAGTCATAAACGACGGCGATGCTGTCCGTTTTTTCTCTGAGAAAAGTTGACTTCCAATACCCATTATTAATATAAAAAGGAAGAGGGAAAGACTTGGAAAAAGTCCAAGAATCTCCGGTTCTTCCCCTCCAAAGTCGATTTTTCTATCCAAGCAATTGTTTCAACGCAGAGGACATATACAATTGTCTTCGTTTGTGCCAATGAACGAAGGCTGTTGCTGTCAACATATATAATGTAAACAAAATTCAAAACAAAACCTACTACGTAACTCTTTTCCTATGGCAAGACATAACAAAACTGACAAACAATCTCAATCTAAACCCGATTTGAGATAATTTTTATCTATTTAATTTTAACATATCCACAGAAAAAAGAAAGCAACCACCACTCCCTACATCAAATGTTATTTAAAAAGAAAAAAAGAAAAAAGTTTTAAGAACCAGTGGACGTGTACCGTCCTCCACTGCTTGTAGCTTTTTCCAAGTTGGAAACGAACCACCACAATTTCCTAGAGTCAACTTCCGTGTCTTAATTTTCACACTTTAATTTGTGCTTAAGATTAAGAAGGAAATTTTCTTTCAAATATATTTATAGCCACTCAAAAAAAAAAAACATTAATCTTATTTGGGTTTAGGAAACTCAATCACATGCAAGCAATTAAAGTTTTCCTTATAATAGATGTTTTTACTTTATATTATTTTTTTTAATTTAATTAATTGCTTACTTTATTAAAAAAAACTATCAAACAAAATCTAATAAAATTCGAAAGTAAAGAAATGCAAATATTTCTTCCTTTTTTCTATTGTAATTTATGATTCATCTTTTATTACTAAATCCATGAAGGGCCCCCTTCAGAAAAAAATGTCCACTAATGTTATATATCCCATGGGCCTTTGCCCGATTTCCTGCTTTTTCACTCAGTGGCCTTGTAAAGCCTTTAAGCTAAAGCTAGTCGGACTGAGTTATTAATTGAGAGTTTGGGAGAGCAAAGCAAACACCTTAATGCAATATTTAGAAAATCAGATCTAGGTTTAATATCTTCATATACATATATATCTATATATACATGTATAATATTTTTAAAAAATTAAAATAGTTTTAAATTAATCTTTTTAAATTAATCTTTTTGATTTATATCAGATTTTTACTGATTTAAAAAAATTCTATATTTTATGAGAGAGATATATATATATATATATATATATATATATATATCAGATCACACAAGTCATTGATTTTCAAATCAACCAATCAATATGATCTATTTTTTCCAATGCTGCTTGAACAAGTTTAAACTTTTGGTTTCTTGCCCAAACTGGTTAGATTTGAACCACAGATTTTTTCAAACAGAAACATTTGTATGTTGTTTTTTTTTTTTTAATCTATATACCTTGATATAGAAAGTTATTGATTATTGATTTTATTTTCTGTTAAAAAACTTTAATTTAATCAAGTTACACGAAAACGAAATATATATGCTAATTAAAAATAAGAATAAAAAAGGAAGCACGTAAAAAGAAAGGCATCCCATTTTCATAATCTACAGATCAAAATAGTATCATGAAGTGTCTTAGCTAATGCAAACCCAAAGCTTGAAGGAAGAGCTTAATGTACCAAAAAAGTAAAAATAATATTAAAAATTCCCACCAACGTATTCTCATACTAGCCAGTTTGACTCATATTTGCTTATATATATAGTATTAATTTATATAATATGTATACAAAGTTAGATAGTTTGTATAGTTGGATCTAAGTCAAGAAATTGTACAAGCAATAGCATGTAATGTTTTAATTAGACTTTAAAAAAATTATTAGTTCAATTTTGGGTTTTATATGTAAGCGGATTAAGACCATGAATCTCAGTCTCAAAGTTTATCTCATCAAATTATTACGTTAATTTCTTTATATATATATATATATATATACAACAAAATTTTTTCTTGTTTAAGTTTTGCCTATCTTGTAAGCCTTTTTTACTCTTTTGAATATATTAAAATATTAAAATATATATTTAAATTTATATATTTTTATAATTAAATTTAACTAATTTTTTTATTAATTAAATAAAAATCCGATTCAAGACAAGTTGGGATGGTGCGGACTACAAAAATCCCATAGTGTGCATTTGGATGAAAAATTTCTAGAGAATTCACTTATAAAAAAATCTTTAAAAATTTTAAAATGAAATTATTTCATTTGACAAGAAAAAAAATTAGAAATAACAAAATTTTTAGAATTTGAAAGAAAAAATTTAGAAGGTTCAAATTCACATTTCTTCAAATTTACAAAATTCCTTAATTTTTTATAAGGTATTAATATTTATCATTTTTAACGTAACTTTTAATTTAAAAAAAAATTCTAGCAACAAAAATTCATTCAAAAATTTATTTTTAAAATTTTTTTCATATTATTAATGTATTATATAAGTTTACAAATCTAAAGACATTCATATTTTATTTTTCAATATCTTTTTTATTTTATCTTTAATATCATTATTTTTCGATAAGAATTGTTCTTTTATCATATCAAATTTCAATATTTAAAATTTTTTTAAATATATATATTTATTCGATCAAAACAATTATAAATAAACATATTTTAAATTACATCAATTCAATTTAAAATATTTTTAGAAGTTTAAAATTTCTCATTTAAGCGAACCGTAATTA
>JBBYHM010000019.1:20170447-20181520 GCA_038381775.1 Adansonia rubrostipa | reverse complement strand
TAACTTACCTTAAAGGGGCTTTGGAGTTTTCTTAACTGGGTTGCTCTTGTTCTTGTGCATAAACAGGGAAGGTTTAAAGGAAGGATTCGGTGAAGCTTTTGGAGAGAAGTTGGCATTCAACTCTGGCCGACAATCTAGTGAGACCTTCTCGAGCCGGAGAAGGCCTTGGTCCTTTCATTTCCGGTGTTTGTTCACCTTCCGATTGCACACGGTCGTTGGTTTGGTGTCTTCCTATTGATTATGGCTAACTTTTAAACAATCGATTCTCTGATATTTTGATCTTTGCAAACTCCAAAGTTTCATTGTTAAAGCTTAATTAGAATTGGTTAGAGATGTGAGCGTCAATAGGCTACGTTCAAGAGAAGGAAGAAGATAAACAGTGCATCCATTGAGGCTTCTTTTGAGTTTGGTACCAAATCATCCACATTTGGAAAATGGCAAAATTCAATTGTTTCTCTTTATTGACCGCGAAGAAGAAGAAAGATAAGGTGAGAAGGGTTTTAATTCTACATATTCGGTTTGTGCGTATCTGGTAATTTCTGGCTTCATCTTCTTCGATCTGGTTTATTTGTAGGGGGATGATGCATCATCAACAGCTGGTGAACAAAAGAAAGGTCGAACCCTGCAAATTAAGCTGAAACAACCAGTGCAGCCTTTTGAGAGTGATGAATTTAAATCAACAATTTTCACTGTCCCTGTACCTGTTGGCTTTCAGGAGGATTCTCTTTGCAATGTCAAAGTAATCAGCCAGGAGAGTCCTGTTGGATGTGAAGCAGCAGAGAAAGCATATGAAGGGGAAGATGAGCATGAAGAGAATGCCTCGATTAAGAGAGAATTATCCGACTTCGATCTCCAAGCCCATGTGGCGAATTCGAGTGAAGAATTTGATTTCAGAACCAAAAGGGTGGCTTCTTCAGATTCATTTGAAAATGAAACAAAGGAAGATTTTATCCACCAAGCAGACAAAAATGTTGAAAAGGTTGTCGGTATGATTCAAAGTGGACATATTAGTGATCCTGGGATGAGGAGGACTGACTTCTGGGCTTCACCAAAACTTAAGCGCTCTTGTTCTAATTTGGAGGCAGGAGATGTGCTAAGAAAGGTAGCCGATCAGTTGCCTCTATCTAAGTCTCAGTCCTTTGAAGAATTGCAGGAGTCATCAGCAAGAGTAAGGGACAATTTTAATCTTAGTAGCTCTGCTTCTGTAACGACGCATTGCAGTGCTGATAGAGTGATGTTGAAAAAACATGCTTCCAGTCAAGTTCTACCTTCCAGATGCAGAAGTTTATGGTGGAAATTGCTCCTCTGGAGCCACCGTAACTCACACAACCATTGGACAACAAAGCCACAGCCTCTTCCTATCCCTTCTAATTTGAACCAGCAAGGTGGGTACTCCTCGGATACAATTGAGCGACATCAAGCAATGAAACTGAGCAAGATGGAATCACCTGGATCATTTACTGGAGAGTCCTTGAACAAAGACTTCACTGGCAACTTCAATGACAACCAGCGTTGGAATGGTTTACATAAGGGAGTTTCAGGTTTATGGCCCCAGAACCAATGGGTAGCACTCCCTGCTCCGTCGTCATCATTTACGAGAGTGGATGAGTGGGTGAGAGATCTTGATACCCAAATTGCAGAGCCTGCTGATGATATGAATGCTGACGAGGGCGTAACTTTTCCACCTTCTCCAGATACTGTTAAATCACCAGCAAGAAGCACAGCCCACTTGACTCGCCATTCAGATATCAATCTGTCTGAGGGGATTTTACATGCCAATAGTGTCATTCAGACTCTCAGTTCTTCCTCAACTGTTACTTACATATCAGGAATAGGTTTGAAAGCTATTCCAATTATCTCAGGTTTCTCCAGCCTTCGGTCTGTTAACTTGTCAAACAACTTCATAGGTAAGCTCTCAAAAAAAAGTTGCTGATCGTTTAAGATGGTAATTAGTTTGCAGTTTGCACTTGGATATATGATTATGATTCTTGCTTTGTTGGCAGCTCATATTACCCCCGGCTCACTGCCAAAGGGCATTCACATACTCAACTTATCAAGAAACAAGATCAACACCATTGAAGGACTTAGAGAATTAACTCGGTTGCGAGTAGTTAACCTCAGTTATAACCGCATCGCTCGAATTGGACATGGTATCTAACTTGTGAACCTGTTTTCCATTTTCATCCAAAAGTTTTTCGGGATTTTCTGAGAACATTCTCCTTGGGCTAATTGCATGTAATTCTAAAAGTGCGTTGTCATTTTTTACGATGCCAGGGTTGTCAAACTGCACACTGATCAAAGAACTGTACCTTGGTGGGAACAAGATAAGTGATGTCGAAGGGCTGCATAGGCTCTTGAAGTTAACAGTCTTAGACCTGAGCTTCAACAAGATAACAACAACTAAAGCACTGGGCCAGCTTGTTGCCAACTACAACTCATTGCAAGCATTGAATCTGTTGGGAAATCCAGTGCAGAGCAACATTAACGATGACCAGCTGCGGAAGGCAGTTTGTAGCTTACTTCCTAAGCTTACATACCTGAACAAGCAACCCATCAAACCACAAAGGGCAAGGGAAGTGCTCACCGATAGTGTTGCCAAAGCTGCATTAGGGAGTAGCGGTTGGAGCTCTAGAAGAAAAGCAGCAAAAAGAGCCGGCCAAGGTGGTTCAACATCCTCCAGCGTGCACAGAACCAATGTGGCAATTGGGCAGAAGAACAAAAATAAATCAAAGAGCCGAAGTCGTCATCACTTATCCGCAAAGTCACATGCACAGGCTTCTTCATCCCATTAGAGATTTGACCAGCGATCTATCTGGAGAATTGATGGGAATTTTTTTTCTTTATTTCTTTCGTTTTGCTTTGTGAACCTAAAGACTGCTTGCTATGCAGAGTGCAGATATCTCTATAATCCCCCCTTGTTATGTCGGAGTTGTTTTTTTGGTAATTTGAATTGAGTTTGTGTGGTGTAAAATCAAGTGTCAATGCATGAAGTTTTGATTTCTATCTTGCTCTTACTTGACAGGATGGTTAGATGTTTACCATACAGGCACGGTCAGTAAAAACAGATAAATATAATGATTAGCAAGAAAATTCAGATAGTATTTACTTCAGCCCCATGCTTCATCAAGGATAGCCATGCATATCATTCTCAATTAAACTTGCATATCAAAGCAAGAAATATAGTATGTGAAACAGGTGCCTATTTAGGAAGATGGAAGTATATGAAATGGATAAAAGGTAATCTTCGGAGATAGTCTCCTGAAAGGTGGCTGAGCAGAGAAGGAGATAAAATATCAAGAGAATAATAGATTTTCAGCTTATCTCACTTACACAGTGTTTGAGCTGACAGAAGACAACTGGGTTGAACAGCCCCAAAAAGTGTAATCCAATTAAGTTTCTAAACTATGGCTTAGCGAGAAGGAAGCAGAGGCTATCATCCCTGCTGGAGATACTTTTTGTTTACCCCTTCTGCACTTCCTTACACTTTAATGGATTGCATAGTTAAACCCGTTTTTTCTTGTTGCTTAAATTTAAATGTCCATTTCTTTGATACAGGCCAAAGCCGAGATCGACGATAATCTGAGAAAATGCAGAAGAAAATGGAGAGAGAAAAAAAAAAGGAAAGGACAGTTTGAGAATTTAGAAGATAGAGAGAGAGAGAGAGAGAAAGGATTAGGAAGGAGAATATTTGTTTGTAGTTTTCATTCTCAATGCCTTCACAGAATACAGACCTATTCCTTTTAATGCCATTGGCGGTTACCTGAAGTCACACCAGTTAATTATCAATGTTAGACTAAACGACACAAGAACATTTGGCACGTACCTTTGTTTATATGATCTCACGTACAATTAATATAACTTACCTTGAAACTCATCCTTAGGTATGATCCAGAATAGAAGTGTTGATTTGACAGTTGGAAACGAAAGAACACCGAACTCAACAAAGGCGTCGTCGAGACGGAGGATTTGTTCGGGATGTTTGGAGAGATATTCTTCGGTTTCTGTGGGAGGAACTGAAAAGTAACGTTCCGGTCGAGGAGGGATTCGAAGAAGTGGGTAATTTTGTTGGAGCCAGACCAGACGGATCGGGTTGCAAGGAGAGTCGCCTTTGGGGGGCGTGGATATGGGAATTTAGGATTAGGGCTTAAGGGGGGATTTTGGCGAGGGAGAAGAAGCGTCAAACCAGCCATGAACGGTTTAATCAAGTGTTTGATTCGGAAATTTGTTACGGGCCAAAAATGTCTTACCGACTAGTCTCGCCAATACCAACTTAATTTGGTTATGTAATATACTTACACTATGTAACTGCAAACATGAATCAAAAACCATAATCTCCTTTAAAAATCTCTCAACTTCTCTCACCGATATTCTCTTAATACGTTCTTCTCAAATTCTTCCCTTTCCTTTCTGTATTTTCTTTTCTATTTTCCAAGTAGAAGGTTAATCACGGTTTGGTCCGTATCAAAATTCAATTGACTTCTGAAAATTTAATGATCCATCATATATACTTATGCTCTGCAGGCAAAATCTTCAACAACATCTGACAATTTAAATCAAATCCAAAATAAGAAAACGATTCAATTGACTTCTCAACTCAATTCTGATCAACGAAACCTTCCCCTCCCTTCCCATATAAAATGATTTGGAAACAAAAAACACGAAAGGAAAGGAAAATTTTTCATCATAAATGCAAGAATTCATTCTTTTTTTTTCCCCTTCTATATACTACACGGCAAATGGCACTTGCTTATTCTGTAAAACCTTCTTCACAATCTTAATCATGTGGTTGTATTTTTATAATGAGACAAAACATGAAAATTTTAAATCTAATCCTGTACTTCCTCACTTGCAATGGCGACTCCACTTGAGTGTAATTACAAGGCCCTATGTATTGCCTTACGGCTCCATAGGAGTTTGTCGTCAAGATTCGCTTTCACTTTCATTCTCATCTACTATCTTTTTTCCGCTTTCTTCTTTCTGTTCAAAATTTTCACAAAATGAATTGGAGTAACCAAGACTTGGGGGGGTTTTTTTCTCAAGTAATTGTTCTTTTAGCTTGTTGCTTGTCTCTTAAAGAATGGTTTCTGACAGATAAGGAGTCTCTCATCACTGTTGCTTTCGATTTCTACGACTCTGGCATCCCACTTCAACTGTGCTGTTAGAGCTCTAGCCGATTCGATAACAGGGGCTGTGTCATGGATTATTACCCAACCCTGCAGCAACCATCAAATATATACATCAGTCGTATTCAAAAGGTCTGCTTATATTTGATAGAATTTAACACATGAAAAGCTGTTTGCATTGTATGAACGTGTGAGTCATGTTTCTAAGATACGTCAAAAACTAGTTTTATTAGATAGAAGACCAGAACGCATCCCTAACAATCATGAGATCATCTTGTTGGTATAGTTGATTAATATGACAAGTAATACGAGACTGCCGGACATTTTGGCTTTGACACACGACTTTATACAATACCAAAATTCAAATCTACAAGAGAAAAGTGACATTAAACCCTGAAAATATTGCAACAGAAGTTCTCAAATTGACTAAACTTACGAAGTACAACCAAATGAATAAGTGCTTGCTACTTTTCTCCTTTCCCGTGTGTGTGTGCGCTCGTTTGTGTTGATTATAAGTTACAACGACAAGAAAAGTGTTTGACATGGAATAATACATTAAGCATTACACTTAATCCACCGATGGCCATTATTACGTCATATCAGGAATAGAGAAACAGTAGAAAGTTACCACAAAAGGAACTAAAAGAAGGCATGATTTATTAATTTGATAGAATTAGTTTGGTACCTCTGGACGAAGCAACCTGTCTATCTCCATGAAAATATCAAGCATGGTGCACCTGCGATGTCTACCAGTCTCTAGGGATAGAAGTCCATCCGCATGCACCATATCATAAGTTCTAGGATATGTTGGAAATGCTTCACACCTGAAAATGATGCCAGATGGATCATAAGACAAATAAAACACAAAACAAAAAGGGAAACGTCCATGTGCTCAAAAAAGTATTGCAGCAAGCATATCACATCTTTAAAATTAAGCATCGTTAATCAATTGTGAACCTAATCAAGTAATATGATGTCCTAACTTCAAACTCAAGTTTCAGTGAATGCATCAAACTTTAAACAAAAAAGACATCCTTTTGCAGAGTCTCCTTCAGTTTAAGACTTAAGAATTGCATGATGAATACACTTCAAATATAGAAATGCTTTCTTAATGCATTGCATTTGATTTTATTTTACTCCCAGAGGGAAAAGCTTATTACTGAAGTATATTAAGTTGCTGAAAATCATTATTTGGAAATATAGGAATTACGGTTCATATTCCAGCCTCATATAAAGAATATATTAAAACGACATTGCGACAAAGAAAAGAGTTTAGCTAGAAGAGAGAATCACCAGTCATGTAAAACACCAACATAGCCTCTGTCAAGAATCAGGGGAAGGTAGTTGGGACCAGTTGTTGGGACTGCGTTCATGACCCACACGGATTTCCCAGCTTCCAGTAATGCAGCATTTAAACCACCACAGCGAGCATTCATGTCTAGGACATTCCTGAGCATGTTATAAGGTGGAGAAGGATCCTCATCACCAGGTCTCTTAGGATGATCTGAGAATATTAGGGGTGACAGAAGAGACCAATAATTATGAACAGCAGTTTTATAGTTTGTGGTATCCTCATTGAGGTCTTCCATGTGTAGACCTGAAAAATATCAAAAAGATTAGCAAACAGATGAATCAGAGTGGCAGTCGGAAATTTCTGTCATCATTGCTTGATGGAGTTGTTTACTTCTAACATAACCATACTAAGAACATCAAATTACCATATGGAGCTAGTTCATTCTTATTCAAGTTAGACCTAGAAGGCCATATTGCCCTCTCCTCAATAGGAACCCATCGGCGGCTATGCGTTCCACCTATACAGTTTTGAAGAGGTCGATAATATGGAGATTCAACATCTTGTCCTTTGCTACAGACAGAAGCGCCTGAACCAGGCTTCCTGGACACGAACACGAACAATAACAATAATCAGGACCTACTATTGCTTTCAAGTACTAAGGATTTCCATGATTAATATGGTCAAAATACATAAATATATGAAGAAAATTGCCTTACCGGGAGTTGTAACAACTCTTTTTGGTGGTCTTTTTCCACACAACAGTTTCCTCTTGTTGTGACATCAACTCCCAGCAGAGATTTTCTGCAAAATCACGAATAGAGTTCCACCTTTTCTGCTTCTCTTTGTTACGAAGAAAAGTCTGAACATTGGTAAGAGGTGAAGTCCACACAAAGTATCCACCAGGCCTTAGAACTCTATCAGCTTCAATCAAGAAAATACCATCTGTAGCGCACATTTGGGCATAAAAATTTAATTAGTTACCAGCTCAATCACGAAAAAAGATTATAAAAGTCAGTTTTAGAAGTCAATACATTATAACACATTAAAATTAGCAAAAATAAGCGTTGAAGAAGCAGTGGCAAATTTGTAAAATCTTAAACAGTAAAAAAAAAGTTGACCATGGCATTTGTGTATTCTGTTAAATTATCCATTGACTGGCAGGCGTGAACTGCCAACAAATGCATCTAAAAAAGCAGTCATAAATGACTTTTATACATAATATATTTAGCTAAACTTTTTTCTGTCCGATACTGATGAATTTAGCCCTATGTCTATGTCCCAACACAAATTGACTCTGTCATCTAAGAAATTTACAACGTATCAGGGTAGCGGTAGGGGGTAAAAAGATGGGGAAAGAAGCAGCAAATTCTACACTAGCAAAGTTTAAACTGTTAGCTGATACCTTTTTGATCCCAGTCAACACCGCAGCGTGCACAATGCAGCATATCAAATGAAAGAGATGGATATGGCAATTGTTTTGAGTTAAGAGAACCAATCATTGCAGGAAGGCCCCTTTCGAGAGTGAGTTGGACTTGGCTGCCCGAGGACTCATAGTTCGCAATACACATGGTTAAGAGCTGTTTGGAAATGAGATGAGCTCCAAAGCTACCATAACCACATCCGATATCCAAGATGGTTCTCACCTGCAACAGAAGCCTTAAATTCAGATCAGGTAGGGGTACTAGAAACGTTAAATGTTGTTGATAATGCAAAAGAAACTAATGGAATGATGGTGCTCTTGTTTATGGTAGCTATTAAAAAGGCTTTAAGCTAATTCAGGCCTATATTTCAAGAATTGCACTGAGCAAGCAAAAGGTGGGCAATTAAATGTATCATTAACAATTTGCTCATACAGTCAAGTAAGAGGTGATGATAACCATAAAAAGTAGGCTAAACTTGAAGGTAAATAGAAATAACCTTACTAGAATAAAATAGACAAAGGGAAAAATAAAAAATCATAAACCAATGGAACAGTACAAGCTCTACATGTATGTTCCAAGGAATTCCCACTTACCCCAGCTTGTATGAAGTTAGATTCATTTCTCAGACCAATCATTTCGGCAATCTGATGAGAATAATCTTCCACACCATCAAACATGAGCGATGCTGAACGGAAAGAAATCTGCTCTTCCTCTAGCATCATCATCCTGCAATAGCATAAAGCAAGGAGTTGAAGTAACACTTTTATTAGAAAAAAAAGGGGGACGGGGAAGGAGGATGACGGCAATTAGATGTGAAAGTTGATTGACAAGAGAAGTATGCACTCACCTCTTCGTTAAACTACCAGAGGAAAATACCTCTTGACCAGTAATTTTAACATTTGCAACCCAAATGACATCTCTCCCAGTTGGCCACCTAAGAGGAATTTTATAGTTTACAGGTGGAAGAACTAAACAACTTTGCCTTGACCCATGTCCACATAGTCGATCATACTCATTACCATCAGAATAACCCAAAGCAAGATTCTCCGAAACATTAAAGCAAGGAATGTGATTCTCAGACTCCTCAGGACAGAATTCTATCTCTTTCAATCTTGAAGGACCAAGAGAAAGCTCCCCAATATCCCACAAATCAGAAACAAGCTGCTCTTGAAGTCGCCTATAACCATGAAATATATGACCTCTAGATGATGTTGAAATGGAGATTGTCCACCAAAATGATCCAGTGAGAGCAAGTATCACAATCACAACTAAACTCAACTTCAAAAATAGCATTGTTAACTTATGCCGGCTTCTTGGAGTCCCAACATTGAAGGGATCAGATGCAAAACCATTCTCAGTGACACCATATTTGGAAGGAGAATTGTCCGGAAAAGGAAACCTGAGGGATAAATAGCTCAGATCAGAAGAACGATTTCTGTCGAAATCTTCCTTTTCTGTTTTATCTTTCACTTGGGCATCCCAAAAATCATTGCTGTTGCCGGAGACCCGTATTCGAGATACACTTCGATGCAGAGGCTGGGACATTTTTCTAGCCTGAAATCCCAACAGTTTGCCAGAGGTGAAAAAGAGGGCAAAGTTTCAAGAAACAACTCAAGTGAAGTTAAAGTTGAAACCAAAAATAAAATCCCACTCAAATCACTCTATGAAACAAACTAACCGGCAATAAGGACGACCCTGAAATGGTTTAAGTTAAGCAAAAGACACTCTGCACTTAAATAAGATCAAAACGAAGTCTTTTTCCCAATTTTAAGATACTAGATCCATAAACCCTGCTGAAAGTGAACCTCTTAGAAAAGCGAATTTTAAACAGTGAAGGGAAGAAGTGGCGTTTTGAATGATTCTAAGACTTAGACTACAAAAGGAATAAAATAAAGGGAAGTGAAGTAGATACATTTCCATACAACAAACTTTGAGTGCGTTTCGCCGCTTGAAAGTAGTAAAGACTAGGCTCATTTCCATTCAAAATCACGTCTTTTCCATTAAAACTCACTTATCTTTGTTACCGGATACTAAAATCTAAGGAAAACCCAGATTAAAATGATTTTTGGATCAATTATTTGAAAATCGAAGTCATATCAAATCTAACAAATTTAAAAACTGCTAGAAAATACACACAAGGAAGGAAAAAAAATAAAAAAGTACCTCGTTTGTGGGAGCAGAGCTGGAAACGGGAAAGACAGCGCAAATCCAGCCTCAAAATCAGCGAAATTTCATCAAACGGAGGATTTAAGAAGAATTTTCCTTTTATTTAATCTCAAAAGCTCTTTTTTTCCTTTTTCTTCTCCTTCTTCTTCTTGCTGTTGTTGTCTTCTTTATTGCGATTTGCGAGCTCCCTTCGATAATGTAAGAAAATGCAAGCGATTTTTTGCAAGGATCCAATCACGACAGAGCTCGCTCAAAGCTGAAAGAAACTAATCTCCTTTTATACAATTGCAGTAATTATTCAAATAGGCAAAAGAAATAAGATTTAGGTGAAAATTTTTAAACAAGTTCGTAAAGATTTTTATTAAAAGTGATTAAATAAAAATTAAGATTAAAAAAATTTAAATCGATAGATTAAAAAGTTTCATTATATAATTTGAAAAAAAAAAAAAAAGAGGAAAAAAACTTTTATATGTTTTCCGGAGAAATATTTAAATTAAAAAATTTTGATAAAACAGACTCTCACCCGATTATTTAGCAGTAAAACTCGTTTCACCAATCAACTTAGAATATTTATTGGCAAATAATCACCTTAGAATATTTCAATAACAATAAAAATTAAAAATAAATTAGGGTTTTTCCTCTATTTTTCTCAAAACAAAGTCTAGAAACAATTTTTTAAAAATCTAATAATTTTGGTATTCGAATTTTGATATATTTAATTTTTTTTATTTTCAAATTAAAGTGAAAAAATAAATGATGGATAAAATAGATAAAATTTTGAAAAAAATAATTTGATACGATAAAAAATGTGAGAGAAAACAAAATAATAAAGATATTAATTTTTTAAATAATTTCAAATTGAAATGGCAGGAGGATATAAAATGATAGATATGAGTCGCATTTAGTTATAAGATTATTCATCGTTTAAAATGTTTTATCTTTTTTTATCTTAACTCACAAAACATTTAATAAATATATATTTTTTTATTTTTCCCGTAATTTTTTAATTCTATCATACAATATTGAGTGAGAAAAAAAATTCTATTTTTCATCTTCTTTATCAAAAATG
>JBBYHM010000019.1:20152093-20170347 GCA_038381775.1 Adansonia rubrostipa | reverse complement strand
TGTAAACTTGCACTATATCCATTTAGATATTTTATATTAGATTTTGTAATTATAGATATGATATTATAAAAATATAATTAGAATATAATGTGGCATAAAAAAATATGAATACAATATAAATTTATGAATATGTTAAAATTTATATAATATAAATTATTAACGTATCAAAATTTATATAAATATATAATACCTTAAATAAAATTATAATACGATAAAATAATACGAAATACTAAATTTTCTACAACTCTGTCTGCAATTACGACAACAACTATAATTTTCACCGACCCCAGCCACCTATAGTCTTCATTATAGTCATTTATCTTTGCACTTGTTCTTTTAAGGTCTATTCCAATTTTCTTTTTCAATATCTCCTCACGGTAGTTCATTTTACTGATCTGCAATGTTTTCTGATCCCATAAAAGATAATTTAAAACAGTCAAACTCAAGCAAGTCCATGAACCATCCTGAAACTTGGCTGATCATAGCGAATTGAGAAAGAAAATATAGAGATTCTTGAAAGGCATATTACTACCAAAAACAGGTGTAATTACGAATTGGGACAGTGGAAGAAATGTGTTGAAAGGCCTGAAACTTCCAGGAACCTTCGCCTTGTTCAGAATTTATATTAGAAGAACGCTAATCGGCCAAACTTAATTAATTTAATGATTGATTGAGAAGAAATAATGATGGTTGATTAGGTGAGTGAGCAGTGCCAAATGGGCAATCATAAACCCAATTATTGATCCTTTTATAATTTATATATGCTGACTTCGTGGTTCATAAAATTTGCGTAATTTTAGAGATTGAAAATATGGTAAGAAGAAGAATAAAAAGAGTAGACGTGAGTGGTGACTTAAGCAAGTGAGAGACATATAGATACGATCATATTTTAAATATGATATTATTTTAATATATTTTTAAAAATTTTTAAATAATTTTATTGATTGAATTATTTTTTCGTTCAATTCATCGTATCAACTCAATTAAATCTTTTAATATAATATATATAAATTAAAAAATAAAATATAATAATTTTTAATTTTATTTGTAAAATTAAAAAAAAATTTGGCGATAATACATCACAAACTAAAAAGACAAAAAAAAAAAAAAAGGACTTAATAGCCGACGTGACGAAAATTTATAGGTGATGAGATAATGATTTATATATTTATTTATTTATTAGGAGAAGCGTATAGGAAAAAGTACTAAAAAACCCAAAAGAACCGATGACCTAACCAAAGTGAAGCAGCAAATTGAAGAGAGGATAATTTTAAATTTTGAGTAATTGAATTTTACATAATTTAAATTATAAATTTTTAATTTTATTAAATTAAAATATTAAATATTTATTGTATTAATAAATTAAATTATTTATTTTAATTTTATTAAAAAATAATAAAAATATTAATTCGGTATGCATATGTGATAGATCTATTATATAGTATTTTAATAGGATGTAAAAAAATAAGTAATGAATAAATATTGAATTAATTTTTTTGTTAAAATTATTTAACGAAATTTACTTAAATAATTTAATTTATTAATAATAAAATTTAATAATGTAATTTGATAAAATTAAATATTTATAATTTATATAAAAATTAATGTTAAATTGAATGATTTAAAATATAAATTATAGTATAAGAGAGCTCCTATGAAATCCTTCAACCGTACCTTGAAACATCAAATCTCGTACGATATAACCGCTAACTCTTAACCAACTTCTTTTTCTTTTTGCTTTTTGAAACAGACTCCCACCATCTTTAATTTCCAAGCACCTAATAAGAGAATCTTATCCTCCTCAAGGAGTACCACCACTTTCCATTTATACATATACATATATATATATATATATATATAATCACAAACGTGGAAAAGACAGTAAAAACAAATCCAACACATAGGAGACGAAAATAATAATTAAACATGATACTTAAATATAAAATAAATATGACATAAATATATAATATAAATAATTAATGTATTAAAATTATATAAATAAATAAAATGAAAGAAGTCGTAAGGATTGCATGATAACTCAGGATCGGGAATGAAGACGCAGGATTTGTATACCCCACACCCAAAGTAATATTTCACCTAAATGGCCAAATCACAAGTTCAAAGAATGAGAAATCAATGGCGAAATTACTTTGATTTTTGTTTTTATATATATATATATATATTATGAAAGGATCGTTAGAGGTTCCATTCCATGACACCGTGTTTTAAGAGCGTATGTCGATTTTACTCCTTTACTTTGTTTTCTAGGTCACTGTTTCCAGTTACTAATAATCACATCCTTGACCACTTCTACCTTTCGCTCAAGTATCAATTGCTCCTTTGATAAGATTCTAAAGCTTTGACAACGTTTTTGTTGCTAAAGAAAGAAGCTTTTAAAGAGTAGTTGGTTTGATCAACAAACAGGCGAAGTTCAGCTTCATCAGGTTAGTTTCATGGCCAGACCACACATCTTTTGTTCTTAATGTACCTCGTAAATTGTCTGTTAACTAGTTAACAGAAGTTTTAAAGCAGGATTCAGTGAAGCTTCTGGAGAGAAGCTGGGAATTCAACTCTGGCCGACAATCTAGCGAGACCTTCTCGAGCCAGTGACGGTATGGCCTTTTCATTTCCAGTGTTCCTTGCATCCTGAACCTGTCATTGGTTTGGTGCCTTCCTATTGACTATGGCTAACTTTTGAATTTGATCTATCATTCTTTGCTACCAAATTCTCACCGTTAAAAGCTTTTAATTAGGAATTGTTTAGAGATGTCAGCATCAGTAGGCTAAAGTTCTAGAAGAGGAAGAAGATAAACAGAGGCATTCATTCAGGCTTTTTTTTGAGAATTTGAATCATTCACCTTTCTCAAAATGGCAAAATTCAATTGTTGCTCATTATTGACCGGGAAGAAAAAGAAAAACAAGGTGAGAACTGAGCACTTAGAAGGGTTTTAAGTAACATAAATTAGTTCAATTTTGTGTATCTAAGTGATTTTTGGATTCTATCTTCTTCAATATGGTTTATGTTATAGGGTGATGGTGCATCTTCAAAAGCTGGCGAACAGAAGAAAGGGGTTAGAACCCTCCGGATTAAGCTTGAACAACCAGTGCAGCTTTTCGAGAGTGCTGAATTGAAATCAACAACTTTCGCTGTCCCTGTACCTGTTGGCTTTCAGGAGGATTTCTACAGCAATGTCAAGGTAATCAGCCATGAGAGTCCGGCAGAGATGACATATGATGGAGGAGATGAGCATGAAGAGAATGTTTCGATTAAGAGAGCATTCTCCGACTTCGATCTCATCCATTACCATGTGGCCAATTCTGGTGAAAAAGAATTCGATTTCAGAACTCAAAGGCTGGTGGCTTCTCCAGATTCATTTCAAACTGAAGCAAAGGTTGTTGATATGATTCAAAGTGGACATATTAGTGATCCAGGGATCAGGAGGGTTGAATTCTGGGCTTCACCAAAGCTCAAGCGCTCTTGCTCCAATTTGGAAACGAGGGATATGCTAAGAAAGGTACCTGATCAGTTGCCTCCTTCTAAGTCTCAATCCTTTGAAGAATTGCAGGAGTTATCTACAAGATTAAGGGAGAATTTTAATCCCAGTAGCCCTGCTTCAGCAATGACTCGTTGCAGTGCCGACAGGGTGATGCTGAAAAAACATTCTTCCAGTCAAGTTCTGCCATCCAGAAGCAGAAAATTATGGTGGAAATTGTTCCTGTGGAGCCACCGGAACTTGCACAAACATCGGATGACAAAATCGCGGCCTCTACTTGCCACTGCTGCTTTGAACCAGAAAGGTGGGTACTCTTCGGATACGATTGAGCTACATCAAGCAATGAAACCGAGCAAGATGGAATCACCCGGTTCGTTTACTGGAGAGTCCTTGAACAACCAGAGCTGGAATGGTTTTCACAATGGAGTTTCTGGGCTATGGCCCCAGAACCAGTGGGTTGCATTCCCTGATCCATCATCGTCCTTCTCGCGAGTCGATGAATGGGTGAGAGATCTTGAAACCCAAGTTGCACAGCCTGCGGATGACGAGAATGGTGAAGAGGGCATAACTTTTCCACCATCTGCAGACACCAGTAAATCACCAGCAAGAAGCAGCAAAGCCTACACGGCTCACCGTGCGGATATCAATCTCTCCGAGGAGATTTTACATGCCAATAGTGTCATTCAGACTCTAAATTCTACCTCAGCTGTTGCTCACATTTCAGGAATTTGTTTGAAAGTTATTCCGATCATCACAGGCTTCACCAGCCTTCGGTCTGTCAACTTGTCAAACAACTTCATAGGTAAATTCTTAATAAATTTCATGATTGTTTAAGATGCTAATTAGTTTGGAACTCAGATATAACCTTGATTCTTGCTGTCTTGACAGCCCATATTACTCCAGGATCACTGCCAAAGGGCCTTCACACGCTCAACCTGTCAAGAAATAAGATCAACACCATTGAAGGACTTAGAGAACTAATGCGATTGCGAGTCGTTGACCTCAGTTATAACCGCATTGCTCGAATAGGCCATGGTAATTAACTTTTGCCAACCTGTTTCCTCAACATTCATTCAAAATTAATGGATTGTTGCAATTCTAAAAGTCCAATTGTGGGATTTTATGATGCCAGGGTTGTCAAACTGCACCTTGATCAAAGAACTGTACCTTGCTGGGAACAAAATAAGTGATGTCGAAGGGCTACATAGGCTCTTGAAGTTAACTGTCTTAGACCTGAGCTTCAACAAGATAGCAACAACGAAAGCTCTGGGTCAGCTCATTGCGAACTACAACTCATTGCAAGCATTGAATCTGTTGGGAAATCCAATTCAGAGCAACATTAGCGATGACCACTTGCGCAAGGCAAGTTGTAGTTTACTCCCTAAGCTTACATACCTTAACAAGCAACCCATTAAACCACGGAGGTCAAGGGAAGTGCTCACTGATAGTGTTGGCAAAGCTGCCCTAGGGGGTGGCAATTGGAGCTCTCGAAGAAAACCAGCAAGAAGAGCTAACCAAGGTGGATCAACATCCTCCAGGTGGCACAAGAACAAGAATAAATCGAAGAGTCAAAGTCATCATCACTTGCCTTTGAAGTCACCTGCGCATGCTTCTTCATCACGTTAGATATTTTACCTGGAGAATTCAAAGGAATTTTCCTTTTCTTTAGCTTCTTTTATTTTGCATTTTGACCATAAAGACAGCTTGCTACGCAGCGTGCAGACATCTCTACTCGCCATTGTCGTCTTGTGAGTTGTGCTTTCGGTAATTTGATTTCAGTTTGTGTGGTGTAAATCAAGTGTTAACTAATGAACTTTTTGATTTCTATCTTTGCTCAACTTGACTGGAAAAGTTAGATGTTCTACATATAGGCACGGTAAGTAAATAGGGTTGGTAAAAATTCTCAAACTCGTAAGGTTTCGACCTCGTCCTATAGGGTATTAAAAATGAAGGTTAGGAGCAGGGCAAGGAGGTTTTTTTGGTTATAAATTCCAGGTTGGGTTGGGATTCAACCCGACCCTATAAGTATTTTTTTCCTTCTAAAAAGGTGAGGTGCAAGGCAAGCCAATTTTTTATTAGAAATTCTAGGGTCGAATCAGGATAGTTTTAGATAAAACTATCTCACCTCAACCTAAAGTATTTATTAAAATATTTCTCTTTTAATTTTATAATTATTTTATATATTTTAGTTAGGATTTTTTAAATTTGTATAAGACTTATAAATTTTATAAAAATTAATATATAAAACATCAAAGTAAAATTTCGGGATAGAGCAGGCCAGGGACTCCAATCCAAGTTCTAGCCGTTGGATTGAGGCGAAACCAACAGTAACTTGCCCAGCAAGTTTCTTCACATGATTTTCATCCAATACCAAATCTTTCCCATAATCGGAAACTTGAAAGCTTTCTTCGCCTTATCTTCTAGTTCACCAAAAAAAATAAACCCTCTCCGATGAAATTACAGCTAAACTTGGATCCCAGTTTTAATTAAGAGCTTTGATTGTTGCAGCATCCATCAAGCATGAGGCAGTCATTACATATGACTCAAGAGTCAAGACACATCCGTATATTCATACATTAGAACACCCAAAATTTGCATATTTGTATCATACTCGTATTATTTTATGTATTATATACCTATTTGAAATATAATATATTTACATAAAATTTTAAAACAATAATAATTCATGTTATATAAATTTGACATAATCATATTGTGTATCGTGTTCGTAATATTTTTTCATATCGGGTCAATGCTACCTTCAAAATCATCACCAAAAGTAAACTAAACCACATGCATTCACCTGTGCCCTTAAATATGATTTCCATATAAACAAATACAGCTCTGCATGCAAAACAAAACATTCAACTGTTTGACTCTGAAAACGAAAACGATTCAATCCATTTCTGAATTCTGATTAATAAACACAATATAAACTTAGTTCCCTTCCGTTGAATATAAATGCAAACAGCCAAAGAGCTTCTTCTTTCAATAGGGAAAGAAGATTCTGTCCATCCATGAATCCTTCCTTCCCATTTCCACCGTAAAAAACAATTTCTTCATAAATGCTGCCAAAGGATTTCTTTTCCTATACTGACTCAAGAGCTAATAGCACTTCCTTATTCTGTAAATCATGTTCAAAATCTTAATCAACTAGTTCTATATCTAATCCTATTCAATGCCCTATGCATGCCTCACGGCTCCACAGGAGTAGCCATCGATGGTCGCATCGAGATTCGTTTTCTTTTTTCTTCTATCTCTCTGTTCAAAAATACATGGTATCCCCTCCTTCCATGCTAGAGCTTTATGATGATTTACTTGAAACATGCATAAAAAATGAATTTGAATACCAAGAATGAAAGTTGGGTTTCTCGAGAAATTTTTGTTCTTAGCTTGTTTGTTTCTTGAAGAAAGGTTTCTGACAGATAAGGAGTCTCTCCTCGCCGTTGCTTTCAATTTCTGTGACGCTGGCTTCCCACTTTAGTCATGCCGTTGCAGCTCTAGTTGATTCAATGAGAGAAGCTGTGTCGCAGATTATTAGCTATCCCTGCATCAACGATAAATCTCTCATATTAAAACATAGCAGTAGAATAAAAAACCGCTGAAAGCATTTATATGAAGGATATACAACATTAGCATAATACTCATTGACATATATGTTTTAAGAATACGCAAACTATGGCCTTCATTACGTCATCTCAGGAATGGCGAAGCAGTAGAAAGAAACCATAAAAGGACCTAAAACATGGCCTGATTTGATAACTGATAGCTAACCTCTGGACGAAGCAACCGTTCTATCTCAGTGAACAGATCGAGCATGATGCAGTTCCGATGTTGACTAGTCTCAAGGGATAAAAGTCCTTCAGCGTGCACCATATCTTAAGTTCTAGGGTATGTTGGAAATGCTTCACACCTGAAAGTGATACAACGGGATAATAAGACAAATAAAAACACAAAACAAAAGAGGAAAGGTATACGTTGCCCGAAAAATCATTATGGCAAGTGTATCACATCTATAAATGGCAAGTGTATCACATCTATAAAAGTAAATGCATCAAACTTTATCAGAACGGACATCCTCTAGCAGAGCTTGCTTTAGTTTATGTCTTGTCAATGTCACAGGATTGCATATATTTTAAATATGTAAATGCTTTCTCCATTCACTGTATCGAATTTTATTTTATTCCCAGTGGGAAAGCATCCATTCACTGCATTGAATTTTATTTTACTCCCAGCAGGAAAAGCATATTACTGAAGCATATTAAGTTGCGGCAAATCATTTTTTTTGGCAACATAGGAATTACTATAAGAATTAAGAAGTGATCATATTCCTTCTTTGTGTAAGGAATATATTAAATCAACACAGCCAAAAAAGAAATAAAGTTAAGCTAGAAAAGAAAATCACCAATCATGTAATACACCGACATAGCCCCTCTCAAGAATCAAGGGAAGGTAATGGGGTCCGCTTGTTGGGACTACGTTCATAACCCAAACTGACTTCCCTGCTCCCAGTAATGCAGCATTTAAACCACCATAGTGAGCATTCATGTCTAGCACGTTCCCAAGCATGTTATTAGGTGGAGAAGGATCCTCATCACCAGGTCTCTTTGGATGATCCAGAATATTAGGAGTGAAAGAAGAGACCAATAATTCCGAACAGCTGTTTTATAGTTTGCAGTATCCGCATTGAGTTCTTCTGAATGTAGAGCTGATAGAATATCAAAAAGATTAGTAAACAGTTAAATCATAGTGGCCATCAGAAATTTGTCATCATTGCTTATCGTGATGGAATTCTTACTTTTGACATAAACATTCAAAGAACATCAAATTACCACATAGATCTAGCTCTTTCTTGTTCAAATCAGACCTTGGAGGCCACATTGCCCTCTCCTTAATGGGAACCCATTGACAGCTACGCGTTTCACCTATACAGTTTTGAAGAGGTCGATAATGTGGAGATTCAACGTCTTGTTTCTTGCTACAGATAGAAGGACCAGAACCAGCCTTCCTGGAGACATAAATGATTAACAACAATAATCAGGACAACATATTGCTCTCATATAATAAAGATTTCCATGGTTCGTACACTCCAAATATACTCATTTTGAAGAAAATGAAAGTAAACTTGAGCAAGAAAATTGCCTAAATGGGAGTTATAACAACTTTCTTTTACTGGTCTTTTTCCACACAACAGTTTCATCTTATTGTGGCATCAACTCCCAGCAGAGATTTTTGGCAAAATCATGAACAAAGTTCCACCACGTCTGCTTCTCTTGTCACGAAAAAGCTCTGAACATTTGTAAGAGGTGAATTCCACACAAAGTATCCGCCAGGCTTTAAAACTCTATCTACTTCAATCAAGAAAATGCCATCTGCAGTATGCATTTCAACATAATAAGTTTAATTAATTACCACCAGCTTAAACACAAGAAAATTGACACAAGTCTCTTTTAGGAGTATACACACGAGTACAAATTAATATTAGACAATATAAGAGTTGGTGAACATGTCATAAATTTGTAGCTCTTTAAACCGTAAAAAGGAAGTTCACCATGCTATTTATCCATCGGCTGGCAGGTGTGAACCACCATCAAATGCATCAAAAAGCAGTAAAAAGACCTTTCATATACAGAACATTTAATAATATTTTTTTTCTGTCAATACTTGTGAAAAATAAAAAAAGTGATTCTAGCCCTCAGTCTATGTCCCAATGCAAATTGACTCTCTCTTAACATAAGAAATAATAACATATGAGGGTCGGGGAAGGGGGATGAAAGATGGGGAAAGAAGAAGCAAATTCTGCACTAGCAAAGTTTCAAACTGTTAGCTGATACATTTTTTATCCCAGTCAGTACCGCAGCATGCACGATGCAGAATATCAAATGAAAGGGATGGATATAGTAATTGTTTCGAATTGAAAGAGCCAATCATTCAGGAAGGCCCCTTGCAAGACTGAGTTGAATTTGACTGCCTGAGGACTCCTAGTTTGCAATGCAAATGGTTAAGAGCTGTTTGGAAAAGAGATGTGCTCCAAAGCTTCCATAATCACATCCTATATCCAAGATGGTTCTTACCTGCAACGGTAGCCTTAAATTCAGACCAGGCAGCAGGACTAGAAACATTAACTGTTATCGATAACGCATAAGAGACTAATGGAATGATGGTGCTGTGGAATTCAAGTCTTGCTGATTGTAGCTTTTATGAAGGCTTTAAGCTAATTCAGGCCTATATTGCGAAAACTGCAATATGCAAGCCAAAGGTGGGAATTAAATGTGTCATCAACTATTTGCTCATACTGTCAAGAAATCATAACTTTAATCTTGCCAGAATTAAATGGACAAAGTGGAAAAAAAAAATCACAAACAATGGAACAGTAAAAGCTTGACACGTATGTTCCAAGGAAATTCCCACTTACTCCAGCTTGTAAGAGGTTAGATTCATTTCTCAGTCCAATCATTTCAGCAATCTGATGGGAATAGTCTTCCACAGCACCAAACATGAGTGACGCTGAACGGAAAGAAATCTGCTCTTCCTCCAGCATCATCATCCTGCAATCGCATAAAGCCAAGGAGTTGAAGAAGCACTGATAAGAAAAATAAATGGGGAAGGGGGGGTCAAGGCAGATAGATGCGAAAATTAAACGTCAATGGAAATGTTAACTCGCATCTTGGTTAAACTGCTCGATGAAAATACCTCTTGACCAGTAATTTTAACATTAGCAACCCAAATAAATCTCTCCCAGTTGGCCACCTAAGAGGAATTTTGCACTTTACAGGTGGAAGAACTAAACAACTTTGCCTTGAACCATGTCCATGTAGTCAATCATACTCATTACCATCCGAATAACCCAAAGCAAGATCCTCTGAAACATTAAGGCAAGGAATATAACTCTCTGACTCCTCAGAGCAGAATTCCATTTCTTTCAACCTTAAAGGACCACGAGAAAGCTCCTCTACATAGCACAAATTGGAAACAAGCTGCGCTTGGAGTCACCTATAAACATGAAATATATGACTTCTGGATGATGTTGAAAGGGAGAGAGTCCACCAAAATGATACAGTGAGAGCAAGAGTCACAATCACAACCAAACTTAATTTCAAAAACACCACTGTTAGCTTATGCCGGCTTCTTGGGGTCCCAACACTGAAGGGATCAGATGCAAAACCATTTTCAGCGACACCATATTTGGAAGCAGAACTATCCCGAAATAGTAACCGAAAAGGAAGCCTGAGGGATAAAATTTCTATCAAAATCTTCCTTTTCTGTTTTATCTTTCACTTGGGAGCTCCAAAAATCATTGCTGTTGCTCGAGAACGGTGTTCCAGATACAACTCGATGCTGAGGCTGGACATTCTTTTAACCTGAAATCCCCAACAGTTAGCCAAAGGGGAACAAAAAGAGAAGTCAAACTTTCAAGAAATAGCTCAGTGAAGTTGTTAAACTTGAAATCCCCAAAGACGTCCCACTGAAATCACTCTCTGAAACAAGCAAAAACCCGGTAATAATCTTCACAAAAACGTTAAATCTTGATAAGAGACAACCTTGAAATGGTTTAACTTGAGCAAAGAACATCTACACTAAAATAAGATCAATATGAGATCTTTTCCAAATTTTAAGATATTACGTCCATAAACCTTGCTGAGAGTAAAAATCTTAGAAAAGTAAATTTAAAGAAGAAGAAGTGGCTTTTTAAGACAGAAATGAAAGGAAAGTAATAAAGGGTAAGCTCCAAATCACTTGTTTTTCCATTGCAATTCATTTCCATTTTGCTACGTAATACTACAATCTAATGACAACCCCTATTAAAATGAGCAAAACCCATTTCGGATTAATCATTGGAAAATCGAAATGATTTAAAATGTAATAAATTTAAAAACAGTTAGAAATCACACACAAGATAAAAACCCAAAAAAAAAAAAAAGTACCTTGTTTGTAGGAGAAGAGCTGGAAACAGAAAGATGACGCAAAACCAGCCTAAAAAAATCACCGAAATTTCATCAAATGGAGATTTAAAGAAGAACTTTTCCTGTTTGTTTAAACCATAGAAAACATTTTTTTTTTGTCCTCATTGCCTTCTGTATTGCGAGCTCTCTTTGATACCGTAAGAACGTAGGCGATTTTTGCATCGATCCAATCACCAAAAGAGCTCGTGAAAAGCTGAATAAACTAATCTCTCATTATATAATCGTAATAATTACACAAACAAAACAAAAACAAAAAAGAACAAAAATTAAAAGCATGCAAAGCTGTCAATAAATGAAGATTGACAAAATATTTTTTTTTTCAATTTTTAAACTCTCTTCCCTTCGCACAGTGTTTCTTTACTTATAAACGCGTTAAAACGCAATCAGTTCAGTATTAAAGTATTAATCGGATCGAACAAAATCTCATTGCTTTTTTAATCTTTTTTCTCTCCCTCTAATGATGATAGAGCTGTTTTTGCTGAAATGATTAATTATAATAATTATTTTATTTTATTTCATTTTACCTTGTGGACTTGGGAGGTTTTCTAAAGGCCGAAAAAATCTTAAGACAGATTTTCCAACATGCAATCACTGAGGGTAACCATAGGTGCCTTTTGAAATATCTGTCGAGCAGCTGCTACTTCAATACTCAATAAAATAATGGGCAACTCTATAATTATTGAGTGAATTGTTTTTGGACTGGGTACTCATTCCCTTCCTCCATTTTTGTTGTTTTATCAAATATTAAAATATTAGAAAAATATATTATTTTATATATTATTAATAAAGTTTTTTAAATTATATTTTATAAATCATATTAAAAGAGTGACGCATGCTTTTTAAGTGTTGTTTAGTATAAAAGTGATCACTCTAAAAATTACGATAATTTATATATGGTAAATAAATTAATATATTTGATAAGTATTTAGTGATCTTGCACAATAATAATCTTGAATTATTGAAAGTGATCAAAGATAGTATCTAATTTTTATCTAAAAAAGGGTGAGAAAATTTTTTTTATTAGGGTGAAGTGATATTTAAAACGAAATATAGTCAATATTACTCATTTTGAATAATTATCTTATATACTAATGAGTTAAAAAAATTTATAAACGAAGTTTACGAGAGTAACATGTGTCAAACAAAGTATATTTTAAAAAATAAATAATAAATAAAGAGACAAGTGTTAGCTCAAGAGCTATAGCCATTTAATATGTAAATTAAAAACTTGTTTTCTCTTAAAAAAAATATTTATTTTATATTTTCAGTTTTTATATTTTCAAAGTAATATTTATTTCATCAAGTTGAAAAAATAAATTTAATGCTTTGTTTTAGGATTTTTTAAATGTTTATATAATGTTATTTCAATAGATATAATGTTATTTTCTAATTCAAATATTTTTTTAAATAATTTATATTATTATTAGTTACTTATCAATGAAAATATTTGTTAATTTATAATGTAATAATAAACAAATCATTTTATTTTCTTTAATTGTGAGTTTAATAGATATAATGTTATTTTCTAATTCAAATATTTTTTAAATAATTTATATTATTATTAGTTACTTATCAATAAAAATATTTGTTAATTTTATAATGTAATAATACCTAATTATAAAGTAAAACAATTATTAACATTTTACAAATTATTATTTTGATAATTTTTAATGTAATTATTATGAGATAATTATTTTGATACATTTTAAATAAAATAATATTTTATCTTTTATATATCAAATACAGTGATCTTTAATTTTTAAAAACTAAATTTTATTAAACAAATAAAGTAATTACAAATCACAAATGATCAAATCATTCTAATAATAAAATCACTTCAATAATTAAATTATTATAGTAATATTAAAAATGATATCAATTACTTAAGTAAAATGTTCAAAACATTTTTGCTTAATCTTAATTTCTGGGAGACAGTAGAACTTTAATCATTTGGTCCAGATTCCTGTAAGATGATCCATTGCAACTGCCTGTGGCTTCCTCAGCTTTTCTCTGCCACTCTACAGCCTTGTTCTTCATCTCCTTACCCTTTTCACCTTCCATTAACTCTCTTACAAGCCTCTCAATCTCATCTCTCTTAACGTCACTGTCGATTTCCATGCCGATTCCCAGTTTACTGCAACAATACCAACAATTCGTTTGCTGTTCAGCGAAAAATGGCCAACAAATCATGGGAACGCCACCAGATATGCTTTCTATGGTGGAGTTCCATCCGCTGTGTGTTAAGAATCCTCCGATTGCAGGGTGGCTCAGAACTTGTTCTTGTGGGCACCAAGTTGCCAACAATCCTCGATCTTTGGTCTCCGCCACGAACTCCGACGGCAGAATCGTCGACCCACCGCCGACGAGGTCCGGCCTGATGACCCACAAGAAGGTTTGGTTACTATTTGCTAGCCCCCAAGCGAATTCAGTTAACTGATCAGCTGTCATGACAGTAACGCTCCCAAAGTTGACGTAAACAACCGAGTTGGGCTCTTTTGAGTCTAGCCACTGGAGACACTCAGGGTCTTCCTTCCAAAGATTTGATCCTAGATGTTTCAAATCATTGTGATGGACATGGTGGTTCAAAACAAGATGCAGAGGACCCACGGAGTAAACTGGAGGTAGCATCGAAGAGAGTGCACCCAAGACTTCATGCTCCAAGTCGTCGAATGTATTCAATATTATTGCAGAGGCCTTTCGAGCTCTTTCGGTTTCAACGAAAAGAAAATCAAGCATAACGAAATTCTGGTCAGTTGTTCTTATAAAAGTTGGTAGATCCCTCAGTCGGATGCCTTCCATTGCTGGTATCCAATCTACGACAGTATCCAAGTATCCATTCGTTAAATAGCTTTCATCTGCAAATCATCAATGTCAGTGAAAAATGATCAAAAATGGAAAATTTTGAAGCTAAAAAAAAATCTTTAGAGAGCTGGTTTCTGATGATTAATTATAATTTGTATTACCTTTTAGAGGTGTATAACCCTTTTCTTTTAGTTGTCGATAGTGAACATAACCCAGAAATCCACAAGCGCTTGTGGTCCAAAAGAGAACTTCAGGGACGCCAAGTTCTTCAGCTGCATCAAGAGTGAAGCTCATGGCTCCATCCGACACAATGCAAGAAACAGCAGGAGCAACGTTGGACGACGAGGAGGATTCATCGTTGAGCTTACGGAGAAGTTGTTTAAAGTGCGGCAAGCAGGTTTTACTGGTGGATTCGCACAGCGAAGGAGTGTCTTGGGTGGCATTGGCATCTGTCAGAGGAAGCCCGTCGGGGATGATTTCGAAACGAAAGGAAGGGAGACCCTTAACGGCATCAGGACCTCGGGACTGTAGGAGACGCCTCTGATTAAACTCAGTGTTGACGAAGGTGATATGGAAGCCTCGATGATGAAGTATTTTGGCTAGCTGAAGCATGGGGTTGATATGGCCTTGACCAGGGTAAGGAACACAAACTGCATGAGGCTTATCTGCAAAACCCAAAGAATCCATTCTCGCAACGAACACTCGAACAACAGATTGGGGAATACGGTTGGCTCCATGGGAGAGATTTAGGTCCCTTTTTATAACCTTTGGAAGTGGTTTAAACCGTAATTTATTATTATTATTATTATTATTATTGTTGTTGTTGTTGTTGTTGTTGCTGTTGTTGCTGTTGTTGTTATTATTATTATTTTTTCTTGTCGACATTTCTGAGGAGAAAGAAAAGTCGAATAAATCAGGCAATCGGAAAACAAAACAAAGACTACTTACGACTTACTTCGCATAGGAA
This sequence comes from Adansonia rubrostipa, assembly GCA_038381775.1. Lineage (NCBI taxonomy): Eukaryota > Viridiplantae > Streptophyta > Magnoliopsida > Malvales > Malvaceae > Adansonia > Adansonia rubrostipa. Next base: position 20,155,120 of record JBBYHM010000019.1, on the reverse strand, counting down.
TACGTAATTAAGTGGAAATCAAACAATCAAATACAGCAATGGTTTTCGAGTGGGTTTCCTATAAACCATGGGACGGTCATATTGAAGGAGATCATTATTGGCACCTAGTCGTTGCTGCCCTGTTACACTGGACGGTGACTAATTGGCTAGTGCTTCATTGGATGATCGGTGAGAACCTCTTTCATTCCAACATCAACACAGTTTCATTATTTGGATCCGAACTTTTTTCAGACCATTCAAATGAAACATAAAATGATGAATCAACTTAATTAAATATTATATGAAATGAAATGCAGCATCCTCCATTCTAAATTATTATTATTATGGCCCAATAAATATAAAAATATCTTTATCTTTATTGAAATATTATATTCATATTTGATTTATCTAGGGTTACTATAAAATTTCTGATTGAGTTATCAAGAGATATCAATTCAGTAAAAAAATTAACTCAAAAAAATTATAAAATAAATACAATATATTAATAGGATCGTATTAATAATTTAATTTATTTGAAAAAATTAAAAACCAACTTTACTTATTTTTAACGTCAAAACAACAACAATTAAATGAACTACTACAAGATTAATGTAAATAAACTGGTATTCTTAGCAAGAATTTAAATAATAGTTGCAACGTGATATTACATTTATTATTTTACGAACTGTGCTCTTTTTATTATTGATATTCACAATCGATATTTATTATAATTTATCGCAATAACATTCATTGTATTTACAATTATAATAAACACGATTTGATTTTAATTTAAATTTCTAAGACTTCTTGTAAAGAAAGTCGGTGAAAAAAATGATGAAAGATTTAAAAAAAATTTCACTCTATCTTGTATAATTTTTTTTTCTTGTCCTCTAAAACGATGCACAAAATAATATATATTTTCAAATTGTAGATTCGGTCAAAATTTGATGCCCTACTGCCACAGTTCGGAGTATTAAAAAAAGTAATTTTAATTTTAAATAAATATTAAAGATAATAAATAATTAATAAAAATATATATTTAATTTATTGATATAATTTTTAATATATATTAAATAAATTTTTTATTAATTAAATTAATTTTTTACTATTTTAAGTGATATCCAATTTTATATAACGTGACGGATTAAAACTGTTAAAAGAACATTGAAAGGTAGCAGCTGTGACTCTTTTTCTTCGACTTGACTTAAGTCTCTTTATAAGTTTATTTATAGACACCTATTAATATTTTTTTATTTTTTTAAAAAATATTTTTTTAATATTATTTTCGCGTTGAATTTGCCCTTTTCATCAATTTCGTGCTTTGAACATTCATTCGATGTAATCATTTTCAGGTTTTTTGACTTCGAGTTCTGCCGTAGCCCGTGAGGTCTCCTTGCAGACGCCGTGTTTTACATGCAAGCTGCGGTACAAAAGGTATCCTGAACGATAAAAAGATAATATTATATATATTTTAATATTTTAATTTATTTATATTATTTTTAATTTATATTTAATTTAATTTTATATTTTAATTATATTTTTATAATATATTTATATTATATATTATGTTTAAAATGGTTAAATTTAATTAATTTATTTAAAAATATTATAAGATTAAAAATAAAAAAATGTAGATATTTAACACAAAAATTCATTATACATAAGATGAGAGAACCCTTGAATTAACTATTAGTTTAGCACATTAAGATTGAATAATTTTAAACACGATATAAAAAATAAACATAAAAACCGTGTAATAAATATAATATTATTTATTTAAATATGATTAATATAATATATTTAATATACATGTTATATTCATATTTAAGATTTTGATATATATAATAAATTTTTTTGCCTTAAATTCTAATTAAAGACATTGAACCTGAATAAAAGAGTTCAAACTTTCAAGCTAACACTAACTAATTATCATGGAAATGCACATAATTCTTCATTATTGAATTTTGCTCTTTTTTTTTCCCCAATAAAGTTAGCATCTAGTCATAGAAATTTTATCAATACTTTAAAGCCTTAAAATCAACATACCCAGATTTTTTTGGGGGGGTCTAATGAAATTAATTAATAAAATACGTGCTTTATCTCTTCCATTCACAAGGGAAAATACTGTTGATTTTAACAAGAAATAATAATTGAAAACTAACAAAACGAATGCCCTTTCTCTTTCATTCCTTTCATATTATAAATATAAATTATGCTAAGGAATATCTTAAAGAACATTATTTAAAATCATTATATATGATATACAACATTATTATTATTATTATTATTATTATTATTATTATTATAAGTAATATATTAATTAATCTAAAAAAAAATCTAAAGATGATCTTTATAACTATTAATTTATATTAACATGATCCCATCAAATTATATAAGAATGAAAGTTACATTCAAAGTGGTTGAATAAATCATTTGAATTAAGCTTTTGTTAGTTGATCGTCATCTAAGGACCAGTGAGAAGGTGGCCATTTGGGCTTAGTTTGATAGCCTAAAATAAGGTCCAATTTGTGGGGGCGGAAGGTCCAATAGTTAAGAGCCCAAATTAAAAGGTCAATGACTTAATGTCCACCAAAGTTTAAGAATCCAAACTTTGCTCCCACCTTCATGCATATAGTTACATGCTCAGCACTCATTGCGGACAAGAAAAGCAAGACATAAATAAAACTGATATTCAATCAAGGTCAAAAGTGTTTTTCAAAGCACCATGAAGGAATTTGAGTTGGCAGTTGATATGAGCAATGCTGAGTAACATTAGCCGTAAGACAGGCACTAGAATTTAAATTTCATCATCAACTTCGTCAATTTAGATCCAAGTGCGTTCGAACCGGACCTATTGGATCTGACAGATCTCTGGACCCATGTTCATGTTCAATAAGTAATTTGATCCTTTAATTCGCTTACCAACAGTTATAAAAGTGCAATATATTGTCAAATTATAGAATCCAGAACATTTGGCTGCTCAAACTGAAGTATAAGAATAAGAACCAGAGGCCTCGCATCCCATGCTTTGTAGGGTCGGAACTCGGA